>CAEGAD010007685.1:0-22016 GCA_903067055.1 Poeciliopsis paucimaculata | reverse complement strand
CAACGTGATTAAAAACAAAAGACCCATTGCAATAAGCTAGAGAAATTTAAATAAAATGTTATTTTTTTTAAATAAAAAAAGAATTAAAAAATTTTTTTTTTTTTTTTTTTTTTTTTTCATTTTTTATAATTTAGACAAAAATATTGAAATTTTCAGTTGAAAGAGGAAAGAAAGACAACCAAAACTTATTAAGAAGGTCAAAATCAGTGCTTTACAAGATACTTCGTTGTGCATCAGTTTCTGTTTCTGTAGGAGAAAAAAATGCACACACACACACGCCCACCCACCCACGCCGACGCACGCGCACACGCACACACACTGGCGCGCTCACGCGCACGCTTGCAAACAAACCAATTGTTTTCAAATCCAATTCTCTTCAAAAGCGTAGCAGGAAGGGCAAAAATGCTATGAAGAGGAGACAGGTGTGAAAGTGCGCTGTCTTCACACCGCCACTGCCGTCCTGAACTGCTCTCGGTCCTGACAGGAAGGAAGAAAACGGGAAAATAAAATGTTAGAGTAAGTTTCACAGACAGTCATTGCTTCTTCCACAGTGCTAAAACCGCTGGTGGGTGAATTGTTAGACGAAGCTTCTGTCTGCTGATAACGAATCTGAACATTATCAGGGAACGAAGCGTACTGTGTGGCGTTGTAACAAAATGCATTAAACAGAAAGTGATTAGACATAATACATTATGGTATTTAGGTTAAGTGTAAACTCAGATGAGATGGAACGGAAATTGTCTTCCTATCTTTTTTGTCGAACCTCTGTCATAATGTTGGACCCCACTTATACTCAGCAGTCGACCTTACCAAGTGACAACTTCCACTAATTAGAAAGTTGAACATTTCTGAAGACCTCAAAATCCATCATGCATAAAACTACTGATACCTTCTAGAAAGAGCTGTTTGCAGTTTAAATCCTAATAATTGCGATATGATAAAAAAAAATGCGAGTGAAGGAGCCACATTTGCAGCCAGCGGGGCAGACAGGGGACAAGACGGCTCTCTGCTCAGCAATTCTGCACTTCCAAAAGAGATCAAGACGCAGGGGCACATCTGCGGCAGAGGGGACGCCAAACAAAGGTGACAGGGAATCCAAACACTAACAAGTTCCAAACCCCACCCCGGTTCCTGGGGGCAGCGATTTTCCTCTTGGAGGCAGGGTCAACGACTTTTCGGCAAGCGTGTGCGCGTTTAATTTAACTGCTAGAGAGAAACCCGGCACACCCCTCCCACCAAATGATGTGTCGACTTTCATCATCAGCACAGCTGACGCTCGGAGGGCTTTAAACAGGATCCCCAGGAAGCAGCAGGTCCTCAAAACATCCCAGAGATTGCCGAACTGGAAGATCTTCTAACTGACAACATTAATGTCTCTCTCAGTCAAGCCACCATCCAGATGCTTCAAAACTTCTACTGAAAAACCAAGAGGAAAAAATGTTATGTCTCCTCTGAACAACTAAATGTTTGAGCAGCTTGTTAAACCACAGATCACAGCCAACCTCTATGCATCACCGTATCTGTACCCCTAACCGCCCCTACAGACCATGCAATATACCCCGATCTGTGTTAAAGCGATCCCTAATCTGGAATATAGAGACCATTTTATACCGGAACTTGAGCATTATTAATATCAACACTCCCCAGACTTACAGAGAAACCTTCTGGTTGGCCTAAAACTCCTCCCAACACTTCCTGACAGCGTCTTGGCACAGTCGGTCCTTACTAGAACAAACATTTCCAACTCGATCATGCTAAAAAAATTTAAAAAAAAATTCAGGATACGTGTTCATTGCCGTCACACTGCTAACACCCAAAGATGCAGACATGAGGAAATCCTGGTCACTACACTTGCAGACGAAACCAGATGTGTGGTGCAGACGACCGGGCCCTGCAGAGCTGAGAAGGTCGTGTCAATGTCGTTATACTCTGTGAGGAACATGGTGTCACAAACTCCTCACACCCTGAACACACACCTTACTCTCCTTGGTATTTGTGATTTCTCCACCCTCATTTTTGTCGAATCCAGCAAAATGGTGTCTTTTGTTGTACGATGTCTGATACACAGTGGCATGAGGATAAATTCACATTATCTAATCACAACAAAATAACTTGTATCTCCAAAGAGAAAATGGAATGCAGCATATGGTCACTACATTTACATCCACCTTCAAAGACTTTTTGTATGACACCATATTAAATGAAAGCTGCAGCTGATAGTTGTACAACAAACATGTCATGGCAAATATAGTATTTTGTGCAAGATCCAATTATTGCTTCTTTTTTTTTTTTTTTTGCTAAAATAAGGAAAACCATGCAGGGAAAGCGTAACAGAGAAATACATTAAATATGTGGGGTTTTTTGTTTTGTTTAAGGGAGAATGTGCACATTTATGTCGTGAATTGTATTAGAACCTCTCATGGTCATTTTGTTGTTACTGTTAACTGCATCAGTGTATCCTCCAGAGTAGTAAATTTAACATGTTTCTGGTTTAAGTTGCAGAAGATGGTTTTAAGAAACAAAACATGTTTATTATTATCACAATATTATTGTCATTTTTTAAAAAGACAAAAATAAGAAATATGTTGTTGAAATGTCCAAATGGATAATTATAACCATAAATACAACTCTTTCAATCACACAGCATAATGCAAGAGACTTCATCACCGCACTGTTGTTGAACGTGAAGTGCCATGCCAGAAAATCTGTTGATAAAGCAACTATCTGAGCACTCCACACCAAAACAATGCAATCACAGATTTCCATGGTGATACACAACAGAAGCTCTGAATGCCTCAACATCACAGAATTGCTTATTATTTACCACAACCATCAGCATCAACATCGATTTTTGAAGAAAACTGCATGAGTTACAAAGTTGAATTTCTCTCTGGGATTAATAAAGTATTTTGAATTCAAAATTAACACAATCTATTTTGAGCATTTTTATTTTATTTTTATTTTTGCAATACCTTCAAAGCAAAAATAAATACTGGCAAATATTTTTTGTGTCTCACTTTGGACTTGTTTTTCTTTTTCTCTGCACATACAGCAAGCCCAGATAATCTGCCGGGCCAGAGCAGAGCTGGCTGTTTGTTTGTATAACACTGGGTACTATTTTTAGATTAAATTTGAGCAAACTGCATAATTTTTATGTATTCATTAGTATTTTTGCAAAGCAATTTAGACCTCAAAGTTAAGGTTATTTGTTGCTTATTACGACATGACTGTTACTTTGCAATTAGAGAAACCTTTGCTTCAAAGATTTTTTTTTTCTTTTGATAAATTAGGTCAGTCTAAAAAAAAAAAAAAAAAAAACCCAAACAAACAATGTATTTCGATTAAGGCCAAATTTTGACTTTGTACTTTGAAGCTTTTGATGTAGCGACTAATCATTTCCCCTGAATTTTCACTATTCCACGGTATCCTCTGGGGTCTCTTTCCAGTTGCTCTGCTCCAGCGGATTATCTCTAATCCTGCATATGGCTTATTAGAATAATTACACTGACTTCTATTTAAAAGAAAAGCCATTAATACACTTCTGCTGTCTTAATGAAGTGGCTTTGCTTACGAGACTCTTCAACTAGCAGTCGCTGCATGTAGTAAGTGAGGCGTTCATCTCTGTTTCAGCAGCACATGGTATTCACTTCTAAGACAATTCGTAGACTTTTACAACCGAGGTGTGTAGAAGATCAACGTTTAGATTAAATAAACAGCGTCAACATCTCCAAATCTGTTTACATCCGAGGAATGCTGTGCACAGTCGGGCGTACAGGCATGCAGGTTCAGTCAAGGACATTATAAATGGTAAAAGATGATGAATACTTACAATGGCCGCATGCAAAAATCAAAATGAAGCCAATGTCACACAGGGCCAGTTAGGTGTGAAAAGGAGAGAGATGAAAGATGATTAAGAAATGGAGTTTGCATTTGCCATTTTCACAATCAGTCACATTATACACTGACGGCAGTTTGCTTTGACATTTATCCTCATCGTGATTTAAACCCGTCCCACGATCATGAGAACATCCGTCTCGTTCAATGAAAAAGGCAGGAATGAAGAAGGACCGAAAGAGCCAAGAGATGATTTCTTTCTGCTCGTCAAATACGAGAACGAAAAAGGGAGCAGAGTACAACTGTGAAAATGACAGTATTCAAGGACATTATAAATGCAGCATGCAGTTAATGCTTTCTGAACATTGCTGAAATACACACTGGTGTGGAATACTAACCTTGCAGTAGTGTCGAGCTAGTGGGTTCAATTACCACTACATCAGGGAAACAAGTGCAAGAGAGACACAAGTTGGAAACAGAACAGCAACACGTTGTTGAGAATACTTGAAAAAAGCATGAGAAGTCGGCCTGTGAGAGTTTTCTTTTGACATTCTGCCTGCACCGTTATATCCTCAGGGGTTCAAGCTAAAATATCGCCAGCGCGAGAAGGCCGACTTACTAATGGGAACATATCAGCATATTGATTCTCCTTGGCATTTTGTTGATAATTTCACCTTAAAGGGATCCACAAGAAGTTGAACAAGTTGGCCTAAATATGTTGTAAATTGTCTATTAACTAAAAAAGTGCTGTTTGTGATACATAAAAACTCATAATTACTTCAAAGATTTTATGTCTTTCATGATATTTTTTGCCTGTGGAAGTCGCCTTTTTTTTTTTTACCTGCAATGGACGCTGTGTTGAGGTTCGGGTCCGTTCTGTACAGAAATCTATCGAGTAAACATTCACAATTCACCCGAGTTGTTTTTAATCAAATTGCGTTTGACTGTCGTAAATTTAGTCAATGCCACACTGTGTCACTGTTGGCTGTAAATTAAATGTTGGACGCACAACATTTCTCTCCAGAAGACCGACTCATTTGCATGAGCTAAACTAATGAAGGATCTAACAGGTGGTTGTTACCCTTGTAGGCTAAAACCACACGCCGTGTTTATCGCTTTTAGCCACAAAGCCCCTAAACACTGCAGCCAGCAGGCAATAGACGCTGGGAGAGCGAGGCAATGCTGGAAACTCTTTTAAATTGTAACATAGCTGTTGCCACCGCCACCGATACTGAATGTGAAACTACAGACCCAGCACCAGACCAAAGACAAGACCTTAAACAAGCGTTACCGGACAATATTTATTTTAATTTATAAAAACCAAACAGCCTACAGTATTTTAATAATATTGTTTTTACATGTAAAATAAATATTTCTCAAATAAAGTCTATTGTTACAACTAACTGTGGATCCCTTAAAATACTAAGTGTTAGCAGGAATTTCAGAAACTCAAGCCATTGTTCTTGAGTTGGGATGGGTCTTAAAAATGTATCTCAAAAAACACTCACCTTCAAATCAGACTAAAATTAACCTTTTTTTCTTTTTTTTGCAAATAATTATCCAACCTTTAGTCTCTTAATGCCAAGCATGGTAGACGAGTACATGAATTACACTGAAGTTTGCAATTACAATATAACAAAATGCGGTTAAAAGGGTATGAAAACTTTTGAAAGGCCCTGTAAGTGATGGGTTACCAACACATATTATCTATTACTTTGATTAATTTAAATAACTTCCATTGTAAATAACAAGAACTACCCTAACTACTGCTTTGGTGCTTAAGTAAATTAGTATAATAGTTCTAGAAAGACAAAACAAAACCTTTCTGTTCAAAAGGAAACATTAAATTATATTTTCTCTTTTATGGGGAAAATAAAATTGATATTTTCACATTTCATATATGTGATATATTCACATTTACATTTTGATATTTGCAGAAAACCTCTTAACAAGACTTGCTGGAAAACTGTCCTTTTCTCAAAACGTCTGAGAGAAAAACTCAAGTTATATTTTTAGGGCATCGTAATCAGCCAAAAATCCTCTGAGTGTCTTTAAAAGTATCTTAAATTTAAACAATCTCAAGAAAATGTTGCGAGGAGGTGCCGAGGCTGGTAGAGTGTGGGACGGCCCAGCAGGGAGCCTGGTGCTGATTCCCTTAAAGAGCAGATTCAGCAACTCTGCAGCATCTTCCAGCTCTGCTTTTTAGTTCTCCCCTCTCAAAACTGATGAACCAAATTAATAGGCAGATGGATTCAGACTGTTCTCTCTAAGAATGTTCATTAACATTCGTTAAGCCAAAAAATCTAACTAAATTACAGCACAGATCAAGAATACTGTAATAATGTACGTCGCTGTCCACTAAACCATGCTCGGTTGCCTAAGATGACTGCTGAAAACAGTTCAACTGTATAGCACCTGAATTAGTTTTTTAACACACCTAAGTGCGACTCTACAAAATACTCACCATACAAAAGGAAGTTTGTGTTTGAACTGCCTAGTTTGTTGATGGCAACGCATGTGTAGTTCCCGTAATCACCATCGGACACGTTGTAAAAGGTCAGCTTTGACAGGGATCCCGTGTTGATGATCTCCATGCCATCGAAGCCATTAAAGATCCTGGAAAGAGAAAGAGTGCCAGCAGATAAATACTCTATTAAAAAAGAAAAACAAAAAAAAGTTGGTTATTGAACTTGGAATCCAAATTCTGTCATTTGTAAGTGTGGCAGTGGATTTCTAATCAAGACGACTGATTACAGCTGGATAACAAAAATAATTCTATTATAAAAAAATAATTCTTCTCTTCATACTTCCTTGTCCTGATTGGAAGAAAAACAAAAACAAAAAAAACGTAAATCCCAATGTGATTACCTTCTGTTGTCTTTATACCACTCGAAATCTGCCTCTGGCACTGCGTCGGCCTCACACTCCAGCACTCCTCTCTGACCCAGAGTCACTCCAGCATCTCTGCCCTCTGACACGCTGGGAGCATCTACAAGGAGACGGCAGAAGATAGCAGAGCCGTTCTGGCAAGAGCAGGGCAGCACAAAGTTCAGCTTATCGGCACACAGAAGTAGTCGTTTTCCTATCTCTGCCTGGGCTTCAGGCGTAAAGTGTAATCTGAATAACACTGGCATTGTTAAATTTAGCGGTACCTCTGGAAAAAAGCTCCAAAAAGTTTGAGATTAACTGTTTGTTGCAGTATGCGAATGTCGCATTTTAGAACATTTCGACCTTCAGTCCAAGTACGTTTAATTTAGAAAGAAAATGAGGGGAACAGAAAATTTTCTTGACATAATCTCAGATCCTTCAAAATACCAGTAAACCAGTTTTAGGCACATCTGACCACAGAAACAAATCTTCACAAGATGCCAAGATTCACTAAGTCTCGTAAAAGGTTGAAAAGATTGAATATTTAAGCAGGTGCCTCTTCAAGAGGCACCAACTTAAATATATCTATAAAGTGAATACATAGATCTATAAAGTGAGTTTTAAGCCAGACTTTGAAGAACAGGATGAATTGGACAAATATGGAACGCTATTTTAAAAGCTCAACAGTGGCAATTTAATAGTCTGGATATTTCACCTACTTATCCCAGAATGAAGTGCCGCAATAATCAAGTCTAGATGAAATAACACACGAGTGACCTTTTTCTAAATCTGCAGCAGGTAGAAAAAACCGAAGTCTGAGCTTGTCTGTCTCAGTTGTACTAAGTAGGACTGCACCTGGACTGTGGGACATGAAACAAAAGGCTCCGAGTTGAAAATGACACAAAATTAACCAGATAATATATCAGTCTTCAGCGGGAAAAAGGTTTTAAAATGTCAGAACAGCTGGGATCAAAAACATAGCAGTGGCACCAGAGTTTAATGGGACACAAAATTAAGAATTATCTTCAAAGCAAAGAGAACTCATGGCACATCTTTGTGGGAATTAACAGATTGTATGATAGGAATTATATTTAGGCTCACAGTTTTGAGTCTCCTGTACAAATATGAAATGTTTGAACCCTTTTTTGGGTTTGTACATGATGCATTTCAACAATAGAAAAGTGAATATTCAAATATCATGTATGTCTTTAGAGGGAAGATGTTGAATTATTTTCACATTTCATTGTCAAGAAAGTTGATAAAAATTCAAAGCACATAACACTGGATAGATATATCTCTTTGCACATGTGGCCTGGCTGTATGGTTTATTTGAAATTAAATTACTTTATGAATCTAAAAGGGATCCTAAATGTTCCTTACACATAAAATATCCAAGGTTCTCATGCAGAAGTCGGTATCGCAGCAAGTCTGAAGAAGCCTCTGACTGAAGACTGTGGTTGCAAAGCAGTCTTATGAAGAGGATGTTCAGAGTTGTCCATAATTTTACATAAAAGATACGCAGCATCTTTTTTAAATAAATGTTGATACAAACATGGCTTGTTAAAAAACACGAAAAGAAAATAAAGCTTCAGTTTTAACTGTTTAGTTTTTGTCCTTTTTCTTGGTTCTTCTTCTATCAGCACATTTGTCAGAATGTTTAGAACAGACATGGTTTTGCCTCCATTAAGAAGTTTTGATATTTCAGCTATTTCGTTGCTGTGCTAACGCTAGGTGGTGCTACACCTGGCGTTAGCACAGGTGTAGCACAGGTTTAGCTTTAAAAGAATTAAAGCTAAAGTTTCTATGTTGTAAATTGTCCTTCTGTCAACATCTCTGTTCGAATATCAACAATGGAAAGCGTGTCTTAGCCTGCTAATACAAGCTTCCTATAGTAGAAAACTGTAACACGGTGCTAACCCTATCTTTGTGCATTAGGTAGCAAATAAAGACAGCATTTTAGCAGTGTGTTATTTCAGCACTTTATATCAGTCAACATGTTTGCTGACTGATAAAACTTTAGCACAACAGCAAACTGTGCTGTTGCGCTAAAGCTAGCTTGAGTTATTTTTCACCTTTACGTTGTGGCTAACTCTAATTCAGCGCTACAGCTAGCCTGTTCATAACCAGTAAAAATAAGACAACTGTTTAAATTGTGCCCATTTTGTTATTGTGATCTGTGTTGGTGCTTTGGCTACTGACAATTTTTGTTAGACTCTTGACCACGTGAAGCCTGCTACCCAGGGGTGGACAGGCATATGACTGGTGCTTTATCCCACAGAAGAGCTGTCACGCTCACTCTGGAGTCAAGCAACATGCCGTTGTTTTGCAGCGGCACAATGCCTCAAACTGCGCCGCGTATCGCACGCCTCCTCTGCCTCTCCCTTTGCTCCAGTCAGGCAGATCTCAGCGCGAGTAGACCTGCAAACGCATGAACGAGTGCTACAGGGCCAGCCGGTTGACCATGAACGCGGAGGACAGAAAAAACCCGTCCCATAAAGCCCAGCAAATAGAAACAAATAGTCCTTGTGACGCTTATTAAAAACTCAACAGTGACGAAACAGAAAAGCCTCGTCTCTGCTAGAGCCACATAAATCATGTGTTCGTTTGCGTCTCACATCCAGCACTGAGATGTGCCGTGCCGTGGCTCTAGCTTATCATGCAAGGCCAGCCCAAGGCTGTCTGGGCCCTTAAGCAGAATATGGTTTTGGGGCCCGTCTTCCTGTTAAAAACATCACAACCAGAGGAGTGGAGACAAGATTAATTGCCCAAGCTTCAAAGCTTAATTGCTGAGATGCATTTGGTGAACAAAACGTGCTCAAACATTAATATTAACCTCATAGCATCTGATTGTAGCTATGGTAACAACAATCAAGCTACAAGTAACAGTAAATAAGTCCACATCTTCAGAGAATATGGAGCAGCAAAAGCAAACTACAAACCAAAAGGTGGCGCTAATAAAAACAGAACACCCTCAAAGAAAGGGCAGCTGCAAATGTCGATACTTTGGATCTGTTTGGTGGACAGTAGAGGTGGACTGGAGCTGCTTTCAGAGATTACTTTAGTAAGAAACTGGAGATCAATGCCATGAAGGAACAGCTAAAACAGTGGAGGAAATTATGTTCAAACTGCAGCACAGATGATATTGAAAAAACACAGAAACCTGTGGGTTTATTGCGCAATAAAAAAGTAACAGAGTTAAAAGAAAGTGAATTAATGCCGAAGGAACACTTTAATTTTCACACATATTACATTAATATTAAAGGACCACTATAAAATTGTTATATTAAAATGTCAAGCAAAGAGTTGAAGGTGGGCCAGCGTATCAAGCTGCTGCTACTTTCTTAGTATTCAGGATTCTTCAGTTGTGTTACTCGTCACGTTGAGCATTTTGTGATCATTTGCTCCTTTTGCATATATCGAACAGCTCATATTTCCAACGAAACTATTTTGGGAGGTCCGATATGAAATCATGAATTATGCAGGCTGTGCAGACATCAAGCCTCCGTCGAGGACCCGTATCTTCAGTGCTGCCTCATTGATGCCGGTGACAGGCCGTCTTCTGTTCACCGCTCCGCAGGAATATTTCTCCAGTGTCTAGTCAAGGGTTCCTTTGTCGTGTTGGTATTGATCACTGACCTCATCCTGGTCAGGCTTTAGCAAGCTCAACGGCCTATTTCTTCTCTCGTCTGCACACTTTTTCTTTTTTTTTTTTACTTACAGGAATTTTTTTTAGTATTACTCTATTCTATCATTGTATGTCATTTTATTTTTCAATCGAAATAATCAAAATGTTCACTTGTTTGAATTAACTTCTTTCCTTTCTTTCTTTCTTTTATTCCTTTTTTCTTTCTCACGCAGCTTACTTAAATGGTGGTCTGAAAACAAAAGCAGCAAAATCATAATTAAAATCATATGCCGGGTTCACTTCGCCCTGTAACTAAAGTCAACAAGTGAAGTCGGATCGGACTCGGGCCAGGTTGGATTTTTTTAGGCCTGTTCTAAACCCGACAACTTGGACCATAAAAAGTAATTATTTCTGTATTGCGTAAATAAGATTGATATGAGTGCATAGTAATGTGAACAAACAATAACATCACCAGCTTTCAAGCTTCAACCTGTGGTTCTAGGCACTGACATCTCTGACATCTGAGTGTGAGCCCAAATTTAGCCATAATTTTAAGAGGTAGATACAATTCAGTTCAATTTAAACAGTCGATCAAACCTAACTACTACATAAAGTCAAATAATTAGTAAGTGCACGTCTAATATAGCTACACTATCCTCATCACAAATACCCCTAAATACATCATCTAACACCTAAACAACTCAATAATGCACCCATGATGACTAATCGAAATGAGCGAGCAAACGCTTACAGCAGGCGTTCTGCATTTGGACTCACAGTTGACAGTGATGTCTACAGTCTGAACGTCCGTGTCGATATCATTGACGGCCGTGCATTCGTAAACCCCTGCTTTCTGTCTGGAGATGGATGAGATTTCCAGCAGCTCATCATCTGAAGCCAGGTCCCCTGTGAAAGATCACACACAGAGTGGAGAGGGTCATTAACAGTTAATATGATGAGTCAACATCTGTGGCCTCATTTGGTGTTAGTGTCGCCGTGTGGCATCTCCTCATATTGTCGGATGATAGAAGGAGGAAGGTGTTGATTACAGGGGCTAATGGACAGTTTGCAAAACTACGTGACTCATCATTTCTTCCTTGCTGCTTTTGCACGACAGCAGTAGCCATTCCGATGCTTTGTAAATTGCATCAAAACACCAGGATTTAAACCGAGTAACTGTGGTGTGTTGAGGTTTCTCCCACGATTGAACAACAGCAGTTTGGTCTGACATGACCAGACGCATTCTGTGCATGTTGAAGCTCAAGCTGGTAAATATCGTGACACATGCCCACTTCTGTCTGCCTTTCAGATCCGTGTATTGTCTCTTTCGACACTTACAAAGAGGTTTCTTGAGCACATTGACATTTTCAGTGTAGGACTCGTGATTAGTGCTTTGTTCAGCCCCCACTCACCATTCCTTGTCTGCCAAAACGTCCATATTATTCTCCTTTTTACTCTGTCTCTTATGCCTGCAAGCACCTACGTCTGCTGTAGAGATGTATGAGAAAGTGAACGGGATGAAATACCAGATCTGCTTCTTTTACTTTCATCAGTGGGACGTGCTTGACAGAGAGACTTAATACAGCATTCAGTGCAGAAAACAAAAGGCCATAATTGACACGACGTTCCCTCCAAAGACGTTAAAAGCGACTAATAAAATGCTCACAGACTCACTCGGCTGGGTTTGAGTGCATTACTGAATTGCACCTGGGAAGGCTGTCGAGAGGAAGGAAAGTCTCTGTGACACTCGTCACCTGATGAGAAGTATCAGGAGGGCCGATGCTTTGAAAGTGTGCAGATTTCAGCTTCGCTTTTCCTGACTGGGATTTATAGTATTATTAAGTCACCAGCAGAGACCATAATGCCTGTTAAAGACACAGTAAAACCTCAGCGGACAGCTAATCATGATAAGGCTGACGAGCTGAATTCCTGCCAGGTCCTCCAGCCAAAGCATATGTCTAACATGTTAACAGTATGCATAAATCACATATCACTTGGCCCACTGGTTTGAGAGTTACAGTGTGGTTGTATGAAACAAAAACACACAGAAAATATCTGCTTTTTTTGTATATACATTTAAAGTCAATATAACCCTCATAAAATCTGAGGGGCCAGAAATTCGCCATCCTGGTAAAAACTGAACATTACCCAGACGCCTATAAGTAAAACAAAAGATTTAAAACGGCCAACAATTAAAAGATGTCACCAATATAATGAAAATAGAAGAACATAAAGAGTTGAAAGTAGTTTATGTATCTATTGCACCTTAAAATAACAGGAAAAAACTGAATGTATCGACTCTGATGTCGCCATTAAATCTGTACTTCTCCGTCACAGTCTCTGTTTCTCTAGAGAAGAGGCAGAAGGAAACAGCGTTTCATACCGCTCTCTGCATTTTGGTGTTTGCGTTTTAATTTTGCCCAGCCCCAAAAAAACGATCCACACCAAAATCCAAAATGTGTGTTTTCAATGCTCACCGAGGTGATCAAACTGAAGCCTGAACTTCTTTGTCAGTCTCGCTGTGACTCTCCTAAAAGCTGCTGCTCACACTTTGTTCATCCCTTCCCCCTCCTGAGACTCACAGACATCATGACAAACACTTTGTATTTAAAATGTTGCCTGAAGAACCTAATCTTCCTCGCGCTCTTAGTTAACGTGGACCTGCCAGGAGTGTAATATTTTTGGGCTCATCTGTGTGTGCACACGTTGGAAAGGTCTCCCCGGGCGTCTCATGGCAACCGACACTGACCTCTGCGCAGCGAGCCCAGGTACAGTGCACTTTTTCTGCTTTTGCGTGGAGAATTTACATTTTCGTTTGCTTCAGATGCCTGTTAAGATCCTCGTAGCGGCAGACAAGCTACATTATGGTGTTTTCACATCGAAGCCACAGAACCAAAAGTGTTACAGTACATTTCTTGGTGCAATGCCAGCCAAGCACAATTAGAAACCCAGTCCAGTATAAAGCAGTCCTTACGCTTTTAATTAATCTTCAATGCATTTCCTTCAACCTGGAGTTCCATATCTACACACCTGAACACCAGTTTATTTGATATAAAGCCTATGCTGGTTAGAATGACTTTGCAGTATTTTGTGACGTTTTATCAAATAAGTTAAAAATAAAAAATAAAAATAATTGCAAGTAACTGAACTTAACTGATTGTTGGTTTCTGACCACTTTAAATTGTCTCAAGATATAGCTCTGTGGACGCCTCTCACCCACTTACTATGAATGCCTGCAGCACCCTCCAACATTCAGAAAAAAAATAAAAAAATAAAAGAATTTCCCATAGTCAAAAGCAACATGGATTCTACTTGCAATTTCAGCAGCGACGCAAAGCTGCCCTTGACTTTCAGTGGCTTAGCCTTTGTTAAATAGGACTTCTGGCTTTGCGGCCTATTCATTAGCAGGAGAGTACTTTGTCCTACACTGCCATCAAAGTGACAGGGCAGGTCGTCAGGGAGACCACACAGAAGAAGGTTTCCAGAAGAAGAAAGCAGAGAGACGAGGGATGTCTCAGGAGAGGCTGGGCAGAAGATAATGTACCCTCTCCGTGTCCCTGAAATGCGATGTTCAAACTCAAGGGCAAAGAAGAAAATGGGGTAGAAAATGGAAAGCGACAAAGACATTTGGGCGCAGGGCAAGGTGAGCAACTTAGTGGGGAGAGGCGGGGCGGACAGTAAGAGCAGATGCTTGAGGGATGCACGCATTTCTGGAAAGAGCGTGGCGACACAAAGAGGGTGGATTCAAATTGATGAACTGAAGCAGGCAGGGAAAAAGGAAATTGAAGTGGAATAGCAGATAGGATGGCAGCAAGCGTGCGCCACGACAAACTGGGAATCAAAGAGCTGCACCAGCTTGCTCGAGAGCGAAAGGTCACTGAGTGAAGAGCTTTAAAAGAAGAGGTGGCGACGGCGGCACGCTTAGGCTGTTTTGACTGGGAATAAGAAAGAAAGTCTACAGTATTGGAATAAAGCACAAGAAAAGAGGAAATAAGCCACCCGTCAAATGAGTTTAACTCTTAAATTCTGCCTGTGTGAGATGCGAGTACACATGTGCTTCTGCTGGATATCAGCATATAGAATTTCCTAATTTGCCAGGGCCCTTTTGATGGGTTTTTTTTGTTATTTTTCCCCCCCCCTTTGAAGAAACCAAACATACAAAGATTGAGAGAGGAAAAAATAGAATCTTGGTAACACTGCAGCTCTGCGTCTGTGTTACCATGAAACAAAGCGGCTAAATGTCTTCTGAAACGGTTGCTAGCACAGAGTATCTGTTGGAAATATAGATTTGGCTTGTCAATAGCTTCCACACTGCTTTGTAACATATTGTAAGCAGTGTTGTGAAACGAAAGGATACAACATTTGTGGAGAGAGCTTAGAGCGGATGGGAAGTCTGAATTATTAATATTAGATGTTTATTGGAGCCTGAAAGTCACACATATGGCTAAGGAAGCTCAGGCTACGTTTGCACAAGACCGCGGTGTGGAAACTGATGGTATTTTCAGTCTTGATTAGGGAAAAGTTCCATGTGAAGAGTAGGCCGCCGAGATATGTTGACTCTCCTGTAGTTATGCGGCCAGGACACTAGGTGTTGCTGTGATTTCAGAATGCACATTTGGCTTTCAGCTTTCTTTTCACCTAGAAAACAGTAAGGGCTCAACAAGGGAGCAACAAACAAGAGTAAAAGACCCAAAATTTTCTTCCCAATACAGGACGGGTTAGTGACAGTGACAAGACTTTTAACATCTTACAGCTTTCTTGTTTGACGTCACTAGCCTGCATGTATGAGTTCATGTATTCTAGGTCAAATTCTCACCACTACAAAGAGAGTTGACCAGAGGTGCTTTGGGACCAGAGGTTATCAGAAAACTGACTTGGGGTTGAAAATAACAGGTCTTGGACCAGATTTTTGCCTGCCTTAGCAATGCAAAGGAGAGCATTGAAATGCATGGAAGGCATCTCTTACTCTACACCTCAAAATAACTGCCGCTTCCGTTCACCGTTTATTCGGGTTCGTACCACTGCGTGCACCTCCACAACATGTATCAAAACATGCAGCTGGACCTCGGCTATTACTTCTGTTGGCATTTTGGGTAACCACGGCGACGTAATTAGCTAAAGAATGAGCCAAATTCAAATCAAAACAAACTCTGACACCGTTGTCAGTTAAATTTACCAACTGTACATTTCTTGTGAATTATTAATTCACCAAATGCACAATTCTTATTAAATAGCAAGAAGTTTTTCAAAAGAGCAGAAGAAATCTTATGATTCTTGAACAACAATATTTGTTGTTATTCTGTTGCTAAGAGATGAGCGTGTTTTCTGGTGACCCAGTAGACATCAGATTTTTACTTTTGCAAATTTTACCAACTGTAAATTTCTTGTGTGCAATCAGATAAGCAGTATTTCAAAAGAACTTATGTTTTTTAAACAATAATTAATTTGATGTTAAGAGATGAGCATTTTTTTTTTCCTTGTAACGAACTGCCACCACGTATAAATCAGATTTTTACTTTTGTGTTGAATGTTTGTTGTATAATATATCTACCACCAATGACAATAAAGAACGCACTTTTAGATTTTCTGAAAAATTCACCAAATTTACAATTCTTGTTAAGAAGTATAAAATAAGTTGTATTTCAAATATGCAGAAGAAATCTTATGATTTTTGAAGAATAACAATATGTTAATTCGTTGCTAAGAGACGAGAGCGTTTTCTGGTAACCAAGTGATTTTTAGTTTTGCATAATTTACCAACTGTACATTTCTTGTGTTTGAGCCGATAATGTTTCAAAAGAGTTCATATTTAAAACAATAATATTACTTGTTACTAAATTAGTTTTAAGAGATGAGAGTTTTTTTCTGGTAACGAACTGCCACAAAATAGAAATAAAGATTTTTGCTGGTGCGTTGAATGTCTGTTTTATAATATATTTACCTCCAATGACAATAAGGAAAACCCTTTTCAATTTTCTGAAATATTTACTAGATGCACAATTCTTAAGCATAAGATAAGTAGAAATCTTATGATTTTTGAACAACAACATTTGTTGTTAATCCGTTGCTAAGAGACGAGAGCGTTTTCTGGTAACCAAGTGCCACGAAGGAAACGTCTGATTTTTACTTTTGCAAAATTTACCACCGGTACATTTCTTGTGTTTAAGCAGGTAAAGTTTTTCAAACAAGTTCATATTTATAGACAATAATATTACTTGTTATTAATTTGATGTTAAGAGATTAGAGATATTTTTTTCTGGTATTGAACTGCCACAAAGTATAAATCAGATTTTTACTTTTGCGTTGAATGTTTGTTTTATCACATATTTATCACCAATGACGGAAAAAAAAAAAAAAAACATTTTCAATTTTTGGAAAAATTCACCAAATGCACAATCTTGTTAAATAGCAAGTAGTACAAGGTAAGTAGTATTTCAAAAGAGCAGAAAAAAATCTTATGTTTTTTGAACAACATTTGTTGTTAATCTGTTGCTAAGAGACGAGCGCGTTTTCTGGTTAAGTGCCACGAAGTCAACATCAGATTTTTACTTTTACCAAATGTAATTCTCTTGTGTCCAAGCAGATAAGCAGTATTTCAAAATAACTTATGTTTTATAAACAATAATTAAGAGATGAGCATTTTTTTTGGTAACGAACTGCCATGAAGTATAAATCAGATTTTTACTCTGTGTTGAATGTTAGTTTTATAATATATCTATATAAAAGAAAACCCTTTTCAATTTTCTGAAAAATTCACCAAATGCACAATTCTTGTTAAGAAGTATAAGATAAGTAGCATTTCAAAAAAGCAGAAGAAATCTTAGGATTTTTGAACAATAACAATAATTGTCGTTAAATCTATTGCTAAGAGACGAGCGCGTTTTCTGGTAACCAAGTAAACATTTGATATTTACTTTTGCAAAAGTGAAAATCAGAAGGTACTGCATTAACATTAGCACAAACATTAGCATTGCATTGCCCCCCATATTAGGAGTAGCCTTTTCCCTAAAATAAACATTTTAGCTATTTTGTTTATTTATTAGCCATGTTTAACACACTACATGGAGGAAACAATGTAAGACAACATGCTAGCCTGCTAATGTGCATGCTAACATTGCATTTAGGCTAACATTAGCATTTTGGCTAATTTTAGCTTATACATACTGAATGAAGTCCATGTTACTCAACCTTCTTGTGACTCTCCACATGCCATTGAGTACATTGTAGCTTACTTTAGCATTGATGCTAATTTTTAGCATCACAACGCAGTGTTCCAGCCGACAGGCACACTTTGGCAAGCCCTGGTTAAATTTCGTCAGAAATGTTCAGGTTTTCATTATTGCGCTGACAACATGAAGACTCCCTTCACCTCTGTCCACAATATGGCATTATTCACAGTGTTCTGTTATTTGTGATAGAAGTAGTTTTTATTTGTTCAATGCTTCGAAACAAGAGATGATAACTGAACATTTCTATTCTACACCTTCCTTCATACTTTATATAAAGTTGACTAAACTGTTTGTTTAGAAGTACAAGGAACACTATCACACCACTAAGCTTAGGGGCCAAGTAACACGTGGATAATCTGCAAAATGTGTTAAACTTAATCTCAGATCTTCAGTAAGCAGATACTTCTGGCACATGTAATATTTATTTTATTTTACTTTATCTGCCAAGTGTTTCATTCTATTTACTTTTAATACTTTTAATTGATCCCAATTCAGATGTCTGTGAAGTGTTTCACTTCATGCGATGCCCTCTAAAATAGCACAGAAAAATGAACCTTTTGTTTGTTTCATTTCTTAATTGCTTTTCAGGGCTGAACATTTATTATAAAAAAAAAAAAAAGCATTTTATAAAAACAGACAGAAGGTAAAATTGATCAGAGTTAATTAATCAAAACATTTCTTTTTGTTTTAACTTCATTCTCAGGGCCACCCGGAAAAAAAAAAGTTAAACTTTTATAAATTAAAAAATAAAAAAAAAGCATCTCAGATAGACTTGGTTAAAAAGAGAACTATTTCGAAATCTTCCAATATGTTATAAGGTCAGTTTAATTATAACTTTTTTGTCACTGCTAGGAAATGTCTTGCCCTTCAGAGCCTCACATCCAACTGGCAGGAATCAACAGGAGGTTTCTTTTTCTCAAAATGGGGAAAGAAAGCCTGACAATTTTGAATCTAAACCGTACTATATACCTGATGGTATTTTACTGTCCCTCAGAAGAAGAAGAAGAAGCAGGCACATATTCTCAGAAGTCCATAAGAAGATTAAAGCAGTATTTGAGTTTCTCAAAAGCCTCCAGGAGAATGTCAATAAACTCCATTTTATCATCTTCTGCTGCTAATGCTTTGTAAATAAGAGCATCCATTGATTTCAGCTCTGTTTGTCAGAGCGTTTCTTGCTGCTTTCGGGTTGGAAGTCCGAAATTCTTTCTCATGCAAAGATAGACGAAGAAATGATTACATCTCTGAGTGTTTGGTGATATGTTTTGCAGCAACTGATGCAAAGAGAAATGTATTAGGGAAACAAATGTGCCATTTGTAACGTGGTTTATGTTCATTATTCTCCTGCAGCTATTTTACCAATGCTGGAGGAGAATATTTGTGACTCTCCATGTTTAAATGTTTTATTAATAATGCTTAGAGAATCAAAACTTAAGGCATCTGGATCAGATTTCTGTTACAGCTATGTATAAGCAATGCTTGAACAGACCAGCTGAAGGGACATGTCATTTTTCAGTGACCATTTTTTTCATTCTATGTTTATTTATTTATTTTTTATTATTATTATTATTATTTTTTTTTTTTACAGAAATTTACTATCATTATTTTTATTATTATTAAAACCAGCCTTTTATAAAAACCCTTTGTGGTGATGTACATCTACTTCTGAGACCCCCTTTGGGCATTTAATAATGTTTTACAAGAGAGTTGTCAGCTAAATAGACATCATGGTGTCCTATTGAGACGGCCCGTATTAAGTCTAATTGCTTCACTCCGGGCAAGCAGTTGAGCTGTTACACAATTCATATTTCCTTTGGCGAAATCGTTCTGGAACAAAGCGATCACGCTTAAAATGACATAAAACTTGATGAGGCTATTCTCTCGGCAGATCAATTCCCTATTTCAACTGATCAACATTTGACTCACTCATAATTGCAGAGCATCGCTCACTGCAAGCTATTTTGGGGATAGTATTGAAGCCGGTCCGTGTTGATCAAATACCTGGTTTCCAGGAAAATAGAGACAGGTGCTCTTTGCTTTTCATATCGCCATCTACTTTGCAAACACTACTAGTTTGCCTCAAAAATGCAGAATAGGGCATATATGCGCAATATTCCTTGCCAGTCATCTAAAAAAAGGTGAAACTCATATATATTATAGAATCATTATGCATAGAGAGAAATATTCTAAGCCTTGTTTCTTGTCATCTTGAAGATTTTGTGTTACAGATTAACGAAAACCCAACATTCAGAGCTTCGGAAAATTAGAACATGCGGCAAATTGTCAGAACTCAAAACTCATGGTGTCACACCGTATGAGCAAACTAACAGAAAACACCTGCAAAGGTTTTCTGAGCCCTTAAACCGTCTCTCACTATGAGTCGGTATAGGACGTCATCGTGGAGAAGACTGCTGATTGGACAGGTGTTCAGAAGACAATCATGGACAGAAAAGGTCACTGCTGAACCAGCTGGTTGTTTATAGAGTTCTGTATCCAAGCATATTAACAGGAAATAGGGCATAAGGGAGAAGTTTGTAAGAAAAAGATGTACCAGCAACAAAGAGAACCACAGCCTTGAGGACAGTCGAATGAAGTTCAACCCAGACAACACAAGTGTCACATTCTCTGTGTCAAGTCACTTCTGAACCAGAGACAATGTCAGGTGTCTTTTCTGGGCTGAGCAGAAAACAGACTGGACTGTTGAACAAGTTTTCAGCAGAAAGTTACTATTCTGACATAAATAGGTCTCCCAAATGAACAAAACCAAACCCAAGCATAACCCCACTGGTAACAATCTGTCTTGGCAAAACTTCACAGTGGCCGTCACAAATCAAAATCCTCAGCTCCGTAGGAAAAAAATCTGTGCACGGCTTGTGTGTGTGTGTATGTGAGCATGGCAAACTCGATTCTAGCCACTCTCAAATAAAAGCCACCTGAGCCAAAACAAACTGCAAGAAGACCAAAAAAAAAAAAAAAAAGTATTTTCATATATGCACAACATGGAAACGTTTGGCCTTTGTGGCTTGTTGAAGTACAGAGCTAAGGCTCTGTCTATAACCTCCACCTTTTTAAATTAAGCTCTCTGAGTGTCTAATCTCTGCATGTTTGTTCTGGCTGCCCTGCTGCAGCGCGGCGTAGCCGGCCACCTCCGCTGAAAACCATGCAGGGTTGTGTGCTCTGCAGGGACAACAGGAATCACTTCTGATCCATCACAAGACCTTAAAGCCAACTATACATCAAATGTGATGACCAGCTGTCCCAGTCCTCTGACTGCCACATTGCTGGTCTGAAATCCTTTGGATATTGGAGCACACACACACACACACACCACGTGTCTCATTATTTTTTAATTCACTTTGAAAACACACAGGTAGGTCCACACCGACAGAAGTTGCTAGATACTGAAACAAACATTTGGGCTCCTCCAAGAATTAGAACATGCTGCGATGCTATTCTCTATGTTTCTGATTTTCTTCTTAGGTTTTTCTGTCAATCCTCCAGTGTGTCTGCTGACAAAGGAGCTGATGTGATGGTAGTAGTTGAGCAAAAAAAAAACAGAAATAAGACGATGCAGGTGTGTAATTCCGAGGGCAAGAATCTGCTGTGTAGAGAATAAAAAATGAAAATGGTGACAAAGAATGTATAGTGGTCAGACTCCTGGAACCAGGTTGGAGTCTTACAAAAACACACTAAACATCAAAATAGTAATGGACAAAGAATTAAAAAAAACAACACTTGTTGAGCTAAACATGTGGAAATAAAAAAACGTTTTGTTTTACATCACAACCCGTCATGTTTTTGAAGCACGTTTGATGCTCTTAATGCATTCCTGTTCTGAATATTTTTTACATAATGGGCTTAATGAGGAGGAATTCACAGATACGCCACTTTTCTTTGTCATTCCCATCTGAATTAAATCTGACTATTTAGTTTAGGAAAATTTAGGAACTAAATTTCAAAGCTCTATTAGTACCCATAAGTGTTCAGTCAATAGTAGCTAAGGCTAGCTAATAAGAGCTAAGGGTGGGTATTTATTGTATTATTTATCATTTATCGTGATAAGTTTCTTATCGTGGTAGGAATTTTGATTTATTGTTATCAAAAATAATTCCAATTAATAATGTTTCAAATTAAATGTAAAGATATTGTTGGGGTTGTCAGTTTTAGTATTTTCTTCCCTGTTCAGAGTATCATTCAGTACATGTCAATAAATGTGAACATATGATTAAACAGAGTGGCCGTATTCAATCTAGTGATGCAAATTATGTTTCTTTATGTAAAAAGAAGTAATTCATAGTCTTAACTGTCACTTTAATTGTCACTAAAGTGCTGCAAATTGTTGTGATAAAACTTTCAATCAATCAATCAATCAAATTTCATTTGTATAGCACATTTCAGCAGCAAGGCATTTCAAAGTGCTTTACATCATACAAACATAAAAACACAAAGTCATGTAACATAGA
>CAEGAD010007684.1:0-13272 GCA_903067055.1 Poeciliopsis paucimaculata | reverse complement strand
AGCTGAAACACTGAGTTCCTTTAAATCACAACTAAAAACCCACCTGTTTAGAGTTGGATTTGAAACTTAATCAATTATAAATTTAATGATGGAACTTGACTCAATGTCATGTTTTGATTATTGATTCTATGTGGCACGACTTTGTGTTTTTGTGTTTGTTATGATTTAAAGCACTTTGAAATGCCTTGCTGCTTAAATGTGCTATACAAATAAAATTGGATTGATTCAAACCCTTAAGTTTTTAAACGATAATAATGCCATATTCAATTGCATTTTCTTTTCTTTCAGTGTACGTTATATTCAACAAGGTGAATGAAGAATTCACATTGTGTCATCACACATTAAACAAATAAATATGGTAACACTTTATTTGATGGGTTGTGAATAAGACTGTCATGACACAATCATAAACATGACAACACCTGTCATGAACATGAGTAAGTCTTCATGAATATTTATGACTTTTGTCAAACTGTCATTTGGTAAATTATGACACTTTTAATACAAAGTTGACGTTATTCAAAATGTCTTTGTTATGACAACTTCACATTAACCAAGAAATCATGAGCTGACATAAACTTGTCATAAAAGAATACTGATTAAACTTCAAAAACTATGTAGCTTTATGCTATTTAAGCTAAAGTCCAAAGCTATTTCTCATCATAAGGGGTCTTCAGGTTGCCTTTGTCTGGTTCTTCACCTAGGACTGTCTGCATTGGGTGACCCTACCAGGGGCATAAAGCCCCAGTCAGCATAGCCCCTAGGATCACAGGCACACTCAAACCTCTCCACCACAATAAGGTAGCAATACCTTATTGTGAACTACAATGAACACTGAATGTGTCTGTCGTGACGTCAATCTACTGGACCTGAGACGAACATCTGGTCTCACTGCCTGCTGGATCCTCCTGTCAAATCCTGTTATTACATGGAATTATATGGGATTTAAATAATCCTGTGAGTCCTGTGATTTTTTTTGGGTCAGCTTTTCTTCATTAAATCTTCAAAATCTAATCAACATCTCAGCCTGCTACATTTGGGTCCAACACCAACACGCATCATGAATACATCTTAATACTGCTAACAATCTAACGCTACCCCATTGTAGCTCTTATTGTATATCTTACTGTTGAAGGTGAGGTATCCGAAGAGGGCGGCCAGCAGGTACATGATGAACATGGCCAGGAAGGACACGTTGGCCACGTTCTGCATCTTTCGGCGTGACCGACTGTTCAGGGAAGGAGAGTTTTATTTACCAGACCAAACTTTAAAGAAATAGAACAATTTTTGTAGTTTAAACATTATAGGACTTTGAGTTAAATCCATGCAGCAGCACTTACTCTTTGAGCTCATCATACATGGGGAGGATAGTAGGGTGGCACACGAAGGCAAAAGTGATTATGGGGATGGCATAGACAGTCTGGAGAGATGGAAAAATACAAAGATTAGAAGTGATACTATGAGTGTTATTGAAAATATTCATAAGGTAAGGTAATTTTATTTATATTGTACATTTTCAGCAACAAGGAAATACAAAGTGCTTTATAGGAATTAAATGGAAATACTAACAAGATAACAAATCAAAGGAAAGAGCAAAAGAAGAAAAAGAAACTAATAATGTTGTTCCAAAGTATATAATCAAGAGCAGGTCCTTGAGAATTCAGCCATAAGACTCCAGGGTGACTTCAGGAGGGTGAGGAGATGGGAAGGAGCAGTTTGTTCACGTGAACTCCAGGAGATTTGAGATAGCCAGAAGGTCAAAGGGAGCAGAATAATAAATTCTCTTTAGATCGGGAAGACTTAAAATTTCTGTCTATCCTAGAGTCTTTAACCGGTATGTCTTTTATAGTTCATCCCAATCATTCAAATTGATGTGGCCGTTCCACTGACCTGAAGCCAGTAACCTCTCCAAGATTCATTCCATCCCACTAGTGGGTTTTGAGTCCTCACCAGGACTGCGAGTCTCAGCAAGACTCGCATCTTACTTGTGTCTCTGTCCCACACCAACAGTCTGAGTGTTCACTAGTTCGGCCAAATCCGTCACAAATTTGTCAACAATCCAGGTATCCACAAGCTCCAAACAACAGAAATATTATTATCATGAATAAATCCAGGGTGTGTCCCTCCAGGACAAGAGGGCTCTCCTGTGCCCAGTATTCTCTTTGAGAAAACTTGATCAGTTGCATTGAGAGACTGGTTAACCACATCCATAATTTATAGATTTGGATGATGTATAAAGAAAGGCTCCAAAAAAGCAACACAACAACAAAGCAAGCAGGATGAGAATGGGTAAGGAGAGGAGCAGAGGAAAAACCGTCTGCCTTCACGGAGACACTTGTCTCATGCCTGTTTAACCTGCATTTATTTACCTGTGAGTTGTAGACAAAGTATTTAGGCTTGCAAGTGTCATCATCTATAGTGGCGTTGTTGAACATATGCATGGTTTCATTTCCAGAGTCAGGAATAGGCAGAGGGCATGACATCTGGAACTTCTTTATGATCACCTGCAGAAAGGGAAATATATGTTTGGACTACACTATATTTTTACAATGTTAAAAAAATTAAGTAACTAGTGATTTGAAAACTTTAATGAAACATTTTACAAAATTGAACTTGTATGAGAAATAAAAGAGGTAAGAGGTATTACTCACCACAATCAGAAAGAACACCATGCAGAGCAGAGAGAGACCACTGCTGTAACCAAGGTAATCTAATGAGGTAAGATAAAAAAATATTTTCTGTCTTAAAGCTGGTGCTTCAACTTTTATTAGTACTTAGGAAATGCATCCTTACCCAAGTTCCTGAGCAGTGAGAGAGGAAGGATAACAATAACTGAGACCAGAATCACAAGGTAATCTCCATTGATGTACCATTCACTGAAACACAAATACATCTTTAAATTGATGGAATCATATTTGTTACACAGTCTGTTGGGAAAATGTAATTAATTAGTTTGAACACTCAAAATGAGAATTTTTGCACTTGTCTTGGCTTTTCAGCTTTAGAGGAGATCAGATCACTCTCTAGTTTGGCAGTGACGTCTCCAACACAAGGAATGCTTAGGGAATGGGCCTGATCAGTTTGTGAATAAAAATGAATTCCAACAGTGATCAAATGTCCTTGTTAAACTGGACATGTCCACTTTCCCCATTCTGTCCAGAGAATCAGGGAAACCTTCTAGGAGACCAATAGACACACCCTACCCAAATTGACTGGTGCTAGGCATGGAATAAGAGTCTTCCGTATTCATTTGTCATTTGACGTTCTCTCCAAACTGCACTGTTTTTATTTTCTTTATGAGACTGTTGCTTTTTTGTTGTAATTACACTGAATATAATTTCAAATTTTTGTGTATTATTTTGTCCAGGTATTTCTAAGCTACACCATTAAGAAAACTTGAGATGATGTTGATATCTGATATATTGCTATTACCATTATTATAATTGAAAAAGATCACCAATGCAGCCCCGTAGTCCTGTACTGAATCACCTTAACTGTCACATGACCAAGCAGATGCCACTTGCTTGGTCATGTAAGTGGTAACCATATATAAATACCTAGACTGCTGAGATGACACATCACAATAAAACTCCTGGATCTTTATTAAGCTGTGTCTGCTTGTAAAGTCAGAAAGCCTGGGAGATAAACGTTACAGTCGAATGTTTTCATGGTTCTGCATTCTCAACACTCTGCTGAGTCCAAGTTCATTCAATGTCTTAGACAACTGGATGAAACTGGACTCTCCTTACTTATTATCATTGATGGAGGAGTTTGAGTGTTTTTCTCTCTCTTCTTTGCTCCTGCTCTGCAGCCACAACATTTCCTTTTCAACTGTTGTGCTTTGGTTGCGTTCAAGTTTGGCCATAAATAATTAATTTTCTGCCAGAAATAAAGAAATTTTAAAAGGAATAAAATTTGAATATAATTAATTCCAACATGCTGCCACATTCTAGACTAATTTGATTTTGTACTAGAAATTTCAGCTCTAAAATAACGAAGCCTCTAAAGGTGTTAAGTGGCAAATGATGAAATGAACAGCAGCCATGTAATTAATAGGAACCAAGTATATTATTTCTTTGTTTAGTTGTTAAAAACAACCAAATATGTAACTACTTACCCATCACTTGCTCCAGTAAAGGCCTGAATAACAACGGGGAGTTCATATTTAATAATGAAGAGGTAGCTGGACATGGCTGCATAAAAGACAAGAAAAGAAAAAAAACAAAAGAAAATAAATAAACACAGAAGTTAGCAACATCCCAGCATAAATTTACACATTTAGAAAAGAAGACAGTCATTTCTGAAATTTTGAAAGATACAAAAAGTCACAGGACACTCATAGAAATAATAATAATAATAATAATAATAATGTAAAGTCTATCTAATTCTCCCTGTATTTGGACACAGAGAAGCAATGTCTCCATTTTAAAAACATAGGTCAAATACAAGCATCATAGCTACAATGCATAGCTGTTATATTTAAAGGTCAGTCCCTCACCTCCAATGTTCTGCATGGTGATGGAGCAGAAAGCAGCCAGTTTGCCTGGGATCCCAAAGGCCTTGTGACCCAGTGACTCGTAAACAAGAGACCCTGGAAAAAAAGGGAAAATTGTAAAGAGTTTTAAATCTTGACATTTAAATGTGATCAAACATAAAAAGTTTCTGGAAAGTCAGAGCTGCTGCTCACCTGCTTCATTGGCTGTCTTTAGCAACAAGTGGACAGAATACAAGGAGAAAAGGGCAACAATAACGAGGAGAAACCTGTAAAGCAGGAGAGAGAAAAGGTCTTCAGTTGTAGATGACTTGTGTTTATAGTCAATAAATAAATAAAAACTATTTGCTTGATGGGTCTTTGGTGCCAATTAAAACAAGTTGTGCAATAGGCACAGTAATAACTAATAGGAGTTCTGACTTTAAAAAAAAACAATTTTTTAAATCCAGGCTTCTGCTGACAGAAACCTTTTTAGTAACTAAAAACATTTTCCCAAAAACATGATACATTGAACAGCCACCAGGGGGCGTATTTACAAAACAACCTCCAATAACTTTCTTCTAGCGAAAAATGAAGTTATGCTGGAGATGCATGTGTTCTTGGAACACACACACATGCACACACACTCTTTATTATTAATATTTTTCCAGTTGGTCTTTTACAGAAACTTAGACAAACAGGTTCAGGTTGCCGATAACATCACATTACTTCAGATGTGAGGTTTTTCTTCTTTGTTTGCAAGTCAATATGAACAGAATAGTTCAAAATTTCTTGCTGATCTTAGGAATATCATAGCCTGAGAACTGAAAACACTTGTCTGAATGTTGCTCAGTCAAATTAGGATGAAAAGACAAGTTCTTACACAAACAGGGCGATGCCGGTGTTGGCCATAGCGAAGGACAGACCCAGGATGCCGCTGCCCATGATGATGTTGCTCAGGTTGAAGACGGACATGCTGAAGGAGGCACTGCGCTGGTGCTGAAGAGGAGAAAACAGAGTTAAAAAAAAATTGCAGAAAAAAAAAAAACTGCATTGTGGAATAAATAAACCCAAACTTACATATTTAGTTTCATACTTCTTCTTTCTTGGTTTATGATCAGAGAGGAAGTTTTGACTCTCTGGATCTTCATCTGAGTATTGCCTTTAATAGAAGAAAGAGACGTGTTAAATGAGCTGACATATCAATCTTTTTATTTGTTCTGTTTGTGAAGACATGTTAAAAACGAGCCTCACCCATTGAGAGGAACCTTCTGGGGACAGTCAGAGTACGCAAAGTCGTTGCTGTTGGAGCTGCAGTTGTCGTCGTCTTGAGGAGCGTTCAGGCATTTCATCTCAGTTCTACAACCGGCCTGCTCCTCATGGGACATTTTAGAGCTGCAAACATAGAAATCATAACAAAAAGGTTTTAAGTCATTGTGTTTTAGCATTATTATTTATCATTTTATTTTCCCTGATGCCATATCTACCACACCTCTGTCTCTAATCATCTAAGGTGTGTTACTGGTTGTGAGCCTGACGACAAATTATTATTGATACTTTGTGTTTTTGATGCTAGAATAGATGTAGGCTTACTCCATCTCATTGAAAAGGACTTTAATTTGTCAACAGGATGTACAGTTTAGTTTTGTCAGCACAGGTTAAAATGAGCCTCACGATTCCAGCAGTTTCTCACATGTAAAATAAGGATTCTGCTCTTTTCTGTCATCATTGATGGCACTTTTGTTGTCTTCATCTTTTTGAGTAGTCTCTGAAAATTTCATCTCAGTTTTAACATCAGACTGCTTTTCACTGGGGGGTGAGACTTAACGTCCTTAAATATTAAAAAATGATAAAAGGTGTTCGTACGCAAACAGTGTGATGCCGCTTCTGTAACAATAAGATGGCACTCCAAGGATCTTTCCTAGAAAACTACTTCCCACCTGATGAAACATACTGTTGCTGAGTAAAAAAATACAGAACGAGCCGAGAGAAACAGAAACCAAATGATAACTTAAGATTACGATGTTTCAACTTACATATTCTGTGCCATGTTTCTTCTCGCTTGGTAGAGAAGAGAGTTAGTGTTTAAATGCTGCTATTATTGTCTCACTCAGTGTCTGGATATCACAATTTTAGTACCAGGCTTTTAGTTGATGGATATTTTACAGATAAAAAGTGGATCAGTATTTTTATATTTTTAGTTTTATTATGTCCACTCGTCTATTTATTCTGCCAAATGTGCATGTATAAACTCAGAATGGTTGAGACAGAAAGGTTACACTTTCAATACATGACCTACAAGCATTCATTATGTCAGAAGAATCACTATTTCCACCTTGGGAAGTTTTTTATTTTATGCTGTCAGTCAACATGACGGACAACAAAAATGTCCAGTGTCATTATCTGACTAGAAGACAGTCAAACATTAGAAGTTGTAGACAGGACTTTTTCTGTCTACAGAAAAGAGCACGAACAAAGAGTTCATACTCTCTGATACGGACCACTGACTTGTCTGACCTGTTTTAAAAACCTGTTTCAAACGAGTCCGAAAAAAACAACCGAAAGTAAAACCTTGAGAACCAACACAAACATAGTTTTTATTTTCAAGCTATACAGAAATATACATATTATTCAGTTTGATATTGCAGTAATAACGTGATTTATTTGTTGAAAAAGGAGTTATAGTTTATATAAGATCTGAAAACGAAGAGAAACAGCCGAGTAGTAATCATGACAGTAACAGATGAAAGAAATACATCATTATGATTTGAGCCTCGTAGTTTCATCTTATTCCAGAAAGTGACCAGAGTTCAGTTTGTTTTCTAAAAATGAACACTTTCAGATGTTCAGCATGAACTTTAATTACCAACAGAACTTCTCACTGACATAGTAGCTGCCCTTCAGTAAGATGGCGGACGCTCAACCAACAGAATGTCTGACGCTGATTAGAAATGGATTATGTGGAACTGTGATAAGTTCTCAATTTATTCATTATCACAATAAAAACTAATATAAATATAGAACAAGTTGCATGAAGTCATATTATTTGTGATAATATATGACATCATATATTATTGGCTTTTTCTTTTTTTTTTACTGCATCTCAGAATTTCCAAAAACAGATTTACAATAAACTTGTAAAAGCTAATCCACTGGGCAGAATGGCAAAAAACGTATATTCAGGTAAGAGCCTCACACTATTAACAATAATATTTACTTATTATTATTATATCTAATAATTTTTACTTAATGCCTAAGTAAAAAGTAAAAGTATGGTACAGTAAATCTGCTCTAAGAAGTAAATATTAATCAAAAAGTTACTAAAGTAACAGAGTAAATGTAGACTACTCACCTTTAGAGAAGCTATTTAAAAGGGAGGAGACTGTAGTCACGGAACAGGTGTTAGGACTTACCTTTTTAGTTGCATCAGCTTTGATACTGATAGGACAGAGTCACAGGAAATGTGAGAGGTGGAGACTGGCACACAGCGATGTGCAATTGGATAAAAAACAATCAAAGGGAGAAAAAAAAAACAACAACAACCTAATAATAAAAAAACAGCAACAAGTTTACATTTCTTACACTCATTGTAAGATATATACACCTCTTCAGTTTTTCCAGCTCAAGCAAAATTATTTTAAATCTGGAGCAAAACAATTATAGCTTTGGTTTTCAAATATGTCACCAGAACCATAGAACCCAAGAGAATACTCAAAATCTGCAGTCAGTAAGTGGACAAAAGTTTTGAAGCTGATGTTGGAAAACTTCATTCACTTCCCCAGACTATAGACACAGGACACTCTGAAAACAAAACAAATAGTCAACTGTTTTTTTTTTTTTTAGATGGAGAGCAGGTGTCAAGATTTGGTAGATTTGGTAGATATTTGTCCTAAAAGTTGATGTGTTTTGAAGTCCACAGTTGGTGTTTTATCCTAATGAACAATCTGTTTTAACCCGGATTGACAGCACAAGATAAAATGAAAAAGGTAATGGCTTTGAAAACAGCAGTTATCAAACCACTGATAAAAGAAGAACAATCTGGACAAATCACTTATGCAGAATTACAGACCGACCCATTTATCAGCAAAGTTATTGAAAAAACTTTGTTTAAATAATCAAATAGCTTCCAATGATAACAAACCGTTTTGACTCCTTCTAGTCTGGTTTCCGTTCTCACCACAGCACGGAGACTACCCTCGTAATATAAATACGGACTGTGGGAGAACCACAGTGTTGGTTCTGTTGGACCTCAATTCAGATTACAACAAACATACATTTTGCTCTTAAAATCAAGAAAATCAAGGTCATGACTTCATAGGTAGTTTCCTGAAAACAAACAAAAAATTATAATAACGTTCACGGCACACTTCCAACACGGTAACTCTGCCATGTCAACTGCAGCTACCTTTTGGGGTAAATGAAGATCCGTATTTAGACTTTTGGCGATCTGAAAAACATTAGCTTTATCTAAACATTTTTCAACCTTAGACCCCATGACAGCCAAACTATTACTTTAGTTGTCACCACAGTTTTATCCTTAGTGAACAGATGTACATCAATGCATTTAGGGGCACATTGACACGTAGCATGAGGAAAGTGGAACTGAACCCACAACGTTTGGCTTACAAGACAAGATCTCTCTCCACAGTCATCCATCTGCTTCTAACCCAGACAATCTGGATTATGGACAATTCTGTTGATGTTAATGATAATGAAGGCAATGATAAATCTTCCTCAAACACTACAGCTATTTTTGAAGTACCACAGGGTCTGGTACTTGGGCCCATTTGGTAAATATACTTCCACTGTAGGAAACCAATTTGTTTGGACCTGGTATTGAACAACGGCAAAATTTATGAAGTTTATTCTCAAAGGATTTAGATAAAGAGGCCGTCTTCTTCTTTGAGACTGAGCTTTAGAAGAGAATCACAGTAGCTAATCTCCACGTAACATATAACCTTCAAATATATTAGGTTACACAGGCCTGCTTCCTATTATTGTGCTGACAATGCACAGTTATTTTTATTCACACAGACTTGATGATTCCAATCAGTTTATACAGTTTTCAGTTCTGTTTAAGAGATAAAAGAACAGTATAGAACAAATGTCACATTAAGGTGCGAACACAAAATCAGGGTATTTGCCCCCAACTTTATAAAGAGGACAACATAGAAGACAGTAAGAGTGACTTAAATTTGCCATGTTAAACACACTTAATGAATTAAGGTATGAAAACTTAGTTGACTGAGATGGATAAACTTAATGAATTGAGTTGGATGATCGTAATATATTTAGTTGGTCAGATGTAGGACATGAATCTGGTATTGAACTCAATTATTTCAAGTAAAGTCAAATTAAAATGTTCCTTTAAGTTAATTAAGTTCATAAGTTAGATTTGTGACTTTTAAGTTAATTGAACACAAAAAGGTTGCCATCACTAAACCAAACGAATTAAGTCACGTTAATGTAAATAAGTCCACAAAATGAACTATAGCCAACAAAACGTTTTAGTGTGATACAGTACTACTATGTTTTTAAGAGATAGCAGTCAAGTTTTCTCTTCTTTAAATGTAATCCAAACTTTCTCTGATGTTTCAGGGTCTAAGCCTTAGAGGTCAGGTATGTTATCTAAAGTGGAGGGAATATTACGGCTCATTTGTTCTGTGCTCTCTTTGCATTTAGACAACCAAGCTACAAAATCTGTTGACCAAATTTTATTCAGTTTCTTATGGAGAAAATGTATATACTACTTAAGAAAATCAATGGCAATGAATTCAAATGAAAGAATTAAAAATATAAAATATATTGAAAAGTACAGTAACTGACACCACCATTGGTAAAGCTTGTTTTTCTTCTTCTTGTAAGAATAAGAACTATTTGTGCCTGGTTCTTTTAGATAACCTTGCTCATTTTGCATCAAAAAAATCAAATGAACATAAATAACTGTTGGACAAAGAAACTCAATAATTTTAATTTGCTTGATTTATCGTTTTTCTCTTTTTACCAAGAACTAAATGATAAAAGTCGTCAATCTGATGCTTTGGTCTCAACTATCCCTTTTTTGAAAGGTAATTTTGTTTACAGAGATTTCATAATTAATTTATTTGATGTTTCTGTTGATTTTCTTTACTTATTTAGTTGTTTTTTTTCAAATGTCTTCCAGTTCTATTTTATTGAATTATAAGAATGTGTTCTTACATTATTATGCCATTTCTGTTGCATTACTTGAAAATGGTTTCAAAACAACAATATTATCATTTATCGCAATAAGTCCTGGGGCAATTTATTGTCCAGCAAAATTTATTATTGTGACACATATGGCTATGAATTTGATTCTTCTGCTCAGGAGTGAAATGAATGTGGATTAAAGTTCTAAATGACTGGAAATAAACTGAAAGTGTTTTATAAAGTTCCTTGAGATGACAAAAAAAATTAAAAAATCAAATGATGGAAAGGTTGAGATTGGAACGACTGCTAAAAATATTCATATTTAGAACATTACTTGGTATTCAGGCATGTGTTGCCTCAAATACAGACTAAACCCAACATTTGAAAAAAGAGACCAACATCAGACATGATGAACACAGAGAATCGAGGTTCAATACAACATTTTATTTAAACATTCTTGACATTGAGTATAATAGAGCTTCGGAACGTGACATCGCTGCTCTAGGCGGAGGGATATGAGCGCCATCTTGTGAGGCTATAAACATAACCGAGAAAACGACTATCTCACAGATATTTTTAATTTTTTTAATTAAAAATATTAGTTACTTAAAATAATTTGGCAATGGTACAAACTAGCTGCATTATTGGATATAATGTCCGACCACACGACCGAAACGGTTAAAAGATGGAAAACAGACTTTTGTTTCACTGTTTTCCTGCCTGTAAACAACGCGAGGAGGCTAAGCTATCGGAGCTAAGCTATCGGAGCTAAGTTGTCGGAGCTAAGCTATCGGAGCTAATGAAAAGGAGAATAAATAAATATGTGTACAGTTGGAAGTGGCTGTTTTCTCTCATTTAATAATTTAATGTGGTAAACATTCATGAAACGTTTGATTCAAGCTCTTCAAGTTGCATGTAAACAGGTAATGGAATTAATCATATTTTAAGTAAAAATTTGATATTTAAAATGTTTCAGGTAATAAACATAAATGTAATGAAAGCTGATATTTTTAAATAAACATTTTATATGATTAAAGTAAACAATTATATAATCAGACATTTTGCAGTAAACAATTAATTTAACAAGCAAACTAGATGAAGGAGCCCATCTTTAAATATTGAATGTGTAATTAACAGTTCAGAGTAAACAAAGATAAATGTTATAAAATAGATCACACTTTAAGTAAATATTTGTTGTATTTAACATATTTCAGGTAAGAAGTGAACATGTAATGAAATAGATCTTGTCCTAGAATTGCATGTAATTGAACATTAAAGTTAACAAATATCATTTTATGAACATTTTATATATATATAAAATTAGTTAAATTAAAAAAAGGGATGAAAATGTAGTAAAGATGAGTGTGCTTCATCTATACAGTCTAGTAGAACAATTTCACACTGATTTTGACTTAATGGGGCACACGATTTGGAAGCTATTGAAGAAATCATATTATTTCATGTTAAAATTATTTATCCACCCATTTTCTTACACCAGGGGTGTCTAACTCCAGTCATCAAGGGCCAGTGTTCTGCAACTTTTAGATGTGCCTCTCCTGCACCTGAAGAAATTATCTAGACCAGGAGGTAATTAAGCTATTTCACTCCACTGTTTTGTACCTGTGGCACATCTAAAACCTGCAGGAAAGTGGCCCTTGAGGACTGGAGTTTGACACTGTGTCTTACACCATTGTCCTTGTCCTTAGTGGGGTGTCTTAGTGGCTATCTCCAGCCAACGTTCCGGGCAAGATGCGGGGTACACCCTTGACAGGTCGCCAGTCTGTCACTTAAAACTTTAATAGAGGATAGTGTGCCTGGTGTAATAGCATGAATTACCATTTTGCATCAGTTGGCCTTAAGGCATTTATTTCCGAACATTTCTGTTTGGTTCGGAAATGGACGGTCCCTATGTGAACCTCAGAGCGCTTGAGGAGGGAGCGGTAGAGAACAACTGGCCGGAATTAGCGTTCATAAATCGGATCAACCTTGAGCTAAACGGCCCTTACTCCGTGGAGTGCGGATATCCAATATCCAACTTGAAAACAACTTCACTGCGGTCGGTAACACAATGAAAACACCGGGACAGTTTGTTTTGGTCTGTGGCCTCAAAAGATGGCGGCGAACGACGTAAACGTCACACGCAGTGACGTCAGCTCCAAAGCTCTATACATAGAATCAAACGCTTAATAAAAAAATCATTGATTTGACGTTCCAAAATATTTCTGTTTAAAGTAAAAAGTTTAAATTAAAAAAATATGTATCTTTTTAATATAAAAGTAGTATTCCTTAAGCTGGAGTACATAATGTTGGCATGTCAATGCTAACACAGTTTAGCACAGTGCTAAACTTTAGCACAGTTTAGCACAGAATATGATGTTAGGATATTCCTCCTAACGTCATAGGACGTTAGGAGGAATATCGAATAGGTTTGTCTTACCTGAAAAAAGACAAATATGTGTTTTTTAGGACATATTTGGTACAATAAAAAAAATAGTAACTTTAAAATAAAAGTTTAAATGAGAAAATAAATTCAGTTCCTCGCTAGCAGCAGAAGAACTGGAGCTTCAGTGACCTTGGTCCATAGAGTTCACAATCCAGTCATAGATGATAAGAGTCGTGCAGCCAAACATGAC
>CAEGAD010007667.1:0-39820 GCA_903067055.1 Poeciliopsis paucimaculata | reverse complement strand
TGAGTGTGTGTGTGCATGGTTGTTTGTCCTGTTTGTTTCTGTGTTGCCCTGCGACAGACTGGCGACCTGTCCAGGGTGACCCCCGCCTCTCGCCCGGAACGTAGCTGGAGATCGGCACCAGCAACACCCGACCCCATTAGGGACGAAGGTGAAAGAAAATGGATGGATGGATGATAGAAGTATAAAATCACTCACATGAACAAGGAATGCAAAAGACACATATTTTTATACCACATTAATCTTAACATGCTTGAAAAGGAGAAGGAAGAAGTAAGAACCTTATGAACTCCTATGTTCAGATGGACCCTCATTAATAAATAAAATAAGAATAAAAATAAACAGGTTAATTAATTTTCCATGTTATCTGGATTTACATATGTCTAAATATATAGACACATATATATTTAGCACACTCACACACATTTGCGTTAGCCTCCATTTACACATTAGTGCTAACTCTCACCCATATGTCACATCTGATTGCTGGTGTTCGTAGCAACTGTCGGTCCACAATGATATACACTGCTGTACACTTGGTATGCTTTTTGTTTTTTATTTCTTAACTTTGATACTTTGTCTTTCAGTTTTTATACCTGCTGTAACATCAACATCACTTTTGTAGAATTGTCGTTAATAAAATAGCCTGAATGTGATGTGTCAGTTTCCTTGCACTTTTCTACGACGCACTGCGCTTCACGTTGCTCTGTCGCATAAAATCCCAAGTTTGTTGAAGTTTGAAGCTACGAGAGGACAAAACGTTCCAGGTGTATGAATATTGCAGCCGCTGTAAATACGAGGTGAGCTTCTTCCACTACATTAGCACCTTGTCTACATTCTGCTCACGGTCAACATGTCATGTAAAACTGAATCCGTCTGGTGTTTTCTAAACCTCTAGAGGCCCTGGGTTCTTAAAAAGCAGACGCTTTCTCACCATGTTGTTCATTTAAATACGGCTACTTCTTTGGAAATGCCAGGACTATAGTAAAGGAAACAGACACTTACACACAGAACATGGAAGCCCACTGCTCCCTCTGTGCGCTCCTGGTTGGTGAAATAATCTCTGGGGAACTCGTGGATCGCTGCAATGACACAAAAAGAAAGAAAGAAAGAGCCCGAATAAAGCTGAAATATTTTGCAGTAAACTCCGGCAAAACTCCAGGAATTTTGCAAAACTTCAGAGTTTTTCCCTAGTGTACACATCAGGGAAAAGGGATAAACAGTCAACTGGTTGGGAACATTTCATTGAACAGAAACACCACAGTCATTTTCAGAGGAAAGATTACAACAGGAAAATGTGTGGAGCCACTTTTATGAGACAAAAAAATAACACGTGGAGGAAAGGTTAGCACTGATTTGATCCTTTTACTTGTAGGTTGTAATTCTAAACAGACGCAGAGAAGAAGAAGAACGAGGAGAAGGAGGAAGGAAGAAGAAACAGCTGTGGAAGCCGTCATGGCTTGAAAAAAAACAACAAAAAAAAACAGGCATCAGATGCAGCAGATGTCCTGCTCCCACATATTTCCCAACATTTCTGATTTCTGCTTCATATCTGTTGGTGGTCTTTGGTGGTAAACGGCTGGGTAAGCCTCGCTCACAGAATGATCTCTCTGACGACGACGATAAATAACAATTTATGCTGATGACTTTCAGTAATTTTACAAGTCTGACTTGTTACCGCATTACATATTAAACAAATTAGCTCAGTTTCCATGACACACAGCTTCAACAAGCGCTGTGCTGTTGCACCTAGTGGTAACAGAGTCTGCTCAGCGACCATACACATGGCATCAGCATTAAATCACAAGTTAAAATAAATTAAATGTTTGAAAAACATCTGAATAACCAGACACAGATCGTATGTAAACTATAGAAGTTGAAGATGACTTTAAATTGATCAATTTAACCTGATAGGTTGCGCTTAAATAATAATAATAACAATAATAAAAACTTCCATTCAGCCACCTATGACAACGTTCACTCTACTTCTGTCAAACACGCAATGTCTATTAAATATTCACCACCTTGAAAGTTGGTATGTTTTACCCTTTGTATTACTTTTACAAATCAATCCTGACCATCAAGATTTGGCTTTTTTGAAAAAATAAATGGCAAAAACTCTTCAATGTCAAAGAAAAAACAGAGTTCAGCAAAATAATGACAATTGCATAAAATATTTACCTTAAGAGATTGCGTAAATATTCAACCCCCCCTTCAAAGTAACTGAATTAATGCAACAGAGGTCCAGTCAATTGGTGCTAGTAGTCTCACAATAAGTGGAAAGGAGATCAGCAGCGTGCAGTAAGTGTGTCTCCAGTGATTGTCGTATAAAGATAGAACGTCCATTCACTGGTTCATCAGTATTTCTGGCTTACAGCATGAAGAAATAAAGAGAATACTCCAGGCAAATCAGAGGAAAAGGTTAGTTAGAAGCAGAAATCAGGGCATAGCTACAAAAACGTCGCTAAGGAAACAAACTTCTCCTGGAGGTCAAGGTCAAGTTTATTTATGTAGCACATTTCCAACAGACACACATTCACTTGGGTTTACATATTGAATGTGTCTGTTTTCCTTCTCCATTTCCCTGTGTGATAAAATGACAACCAGCCTTTATGTTGTCACTAGTGCTCATATTAGAAGAGGAGGCCATGCTTGGTGGAGCCGTCGGATGGTAGAAACTGTGGTCTGGCGGCTCCTCTGTGTTCCTCTGAGAGCATGGGAAATGGTAAACACCAACTGAAAATATGGACAAATTTGTCCTTTTTTTTCCCCCACTGATATTTTGACATAAGCAGGTTACATCAGTGAAGTGTGCTATTTTTTCAGTTTCAGTTTCAAAACTTTTTTTTTGTTTAAAATTATTTTTCTTTTGAACAAACTTTATGGACGCAATTTAGCACCATAGAAAAAGTTCATTAATTTGCAATTTGTGTGGGGAAAAGCAAGGTTCTGATATGGTTCAAAAAGAACTGGCCAGGGATTAATCAATAAATCTGACTGAAAGATGAATTGATCCTCCTCCTCGCCCAGTAGATCAAAGGAAGGAGTGGCAGAGTAACAGCTGGATTCAGTCAACTTTCAAACCTTCATGTAAAATATCCAAGTCCCTATGCAGACTGCAGTAAAGGTTGAGTTTTCATGTGACGACATTCACTCTGGAACATTTGCATGCTGTTGCAGAAAGCTCCAGGAACATAAACACTGCAGGGTGTACTATAAGCCTGGCGGGCCATCAGGCTTTACTTGGTCCCCCACCAGGCTTACCATTGATCATTTATTTTAGTTTTCTTTAATGTTTGCGTTTCATAATACAGTATTTAAGCATTAATCTTCCAATAACACATAATTATCAAGTGCTATTTTAAAATTTCCTGTCAACTTTAACCATTTTTCAACTCACAAACATGGCGGGCCGCTGAATGAATGACTGCCGTAACCTGGAACTGGATCAGGACAAGAACTTCATTTATCCAATGTGATCAGATCATAACACCTAACTCCAAGGACGTGTTGGAGGTGTTTGCTGTTGGCTTCCTATACATTAGGAGATGCTCCCAATCGCGGACACGTTTTCAACAGACATTTTTATTACGTGACGCGTCCACTCCCGTCTGGTATCAGCAGCCAATCACAACAAGCAGAAATGTGCTGCATCTCCGTGTCATCATGTGTGTTTTCCTGCTGAATATGAGCGTGCATCGGAATAAGCGGTTAAAAATAGCATCAGCCCACTGTCACTGTGTGTGTTTGGGATTTGCTTGGCTCACTCTGCACCGGGAGGCTCTGCGTGCTCTTCCTCCGCTGTGTGTCTGTGAGCTGAGCGTGCGCCCTTGTGTAACGCGAAGGCAACTCGATGCGCAGTGACATTCTCCCTTCCCTGTAGCCGAGAGCTCGTGAGTCAGGCGGCTGGAGCCTCAGCTTACCCTGTGTGGCCCGAACACAACACGAGTCCGTCTGCTCATCCAAAGTGACAGGGGCACAGAAAGAGAGAGAGAGAGGCAGAAATGGGGAAGGCTTGCAGCCTGACATGATGTAGCGCTGCCAAGGAACAAGTGATGAAAGGAAGGAGAGAGAAGAAATGCGAATGGAAAGGAAGACCTTTGGCATGCATTTATTTCTTTTATTCACTGAGTCAGGACTCGGCTTGATGTTCTCATCTTTTTTTTTTTAACGGCACTAAAGCACCATGTTTAAATCAGTGACGTGATCTATTACTCTGCCAATACGTGCAAAAAGTAAAACAGTCAGTTTTGTTATTCCGCTTCAATCCCATGCTGCTGATGGAAATATTTACTACAGTTCCTTTCACACCGGTCAACAACTGTTTCAGTTTTCTGCTGTTTGTTTTCTGGGTTTATTACTGCCATTTAGGTCTTGCCATTTTTTATTTAATTCACTATAGTTATCATTACTAGTTGATATTCCTTTGTTTCTTTCCTATTTTTTATGTTTTGTTCCGTGTGCATTTTAGTTTATTCTCTTATGTTTGGGTTAGACTTTTACCCTTTTTTGAATTGCAGATCCTTTTGAGTCCAAGTTCAACTCCTTGTGTATTATCTCTGAACTGAATCAGAAATATCACTTGATAATTATGTGTTATTGAAAGGCTGGGAGATTAATACCAGAACACCAACTATAAAAGCCTTAAAAACATTTTCATAAGACCTAAATAAATAAGCAATGCTAAGCCTGGTGGCCCGCCAGGCTTATAATACACTGGGGAAAACCCTGCAAACCATGGCAATAACACACAAAACTCACTTAACAGAAGACATATATATGATTTTTGAAGACAACAGGTGCTTTGAATCTATTTACAGATTCAAAGCACAACATCAGAACAGGAAGTGACAATGTGTATTCAATCCCCTAAGCATCATCATCTTAAAACATCCTGCAGTTCTCTTCAGGGCATTCTGTAACGAGGTCAGTGCTGTAAATCGCTGCCTTCGTTTAGTTTCTATGTGATGACAGTATCAGTGTGAGGAGATGATTTAGCAATTAACACAGTCAGTTCTAAAATCCCTGTGCTGAACCTGTAAGACAGACCCGAGTGGAGCCTCTCGTTACTCCACAGTCAGCCCCACCTCACTCGACACTGCTACCACCACTGGTGCTTATATAATGCCCCCAGCATTACATAATCGTTGCGTGCTCCTAACAGAGGCAGAGGTTCACGAAAGGAGAGAAAATCCTCAAAATCCTATACATCGTTAACGGGATCTGAGCACATTGCTGTGCTGCAGGAAACACAATATACGGCCTTTTTCTCCAGAAATGATAAAGCATCTTTAGTTCTGACGAGATGCACACATCGATAACAGACTTTCTTCCTTGTGATGCTCATGGGTCTTGTCTTTCATTTTCTGCAGTCTCTGTACTGCACTTCTGATTTCACTTAATTTGCCTCTGTTTTGACCTGTGCTGTTCTTGTTTTAAAGGACAGTGGGATGTTGAAGAAAATTGGAAAAAGTTGATATTTCGCAATGTTTGTGAGTATGAGGCAGCAGTTCCTCCACAAACATGTATTATGAGATTGAAAACCAAAAAATATTTGATCAAAACAACCCCCAGGCCAAGAGAAAACTCATTAACCACATAATATGAACAAAAGAGAAAAAAAGCTAAAGGTTTTGCAAATATGGCGAAAAACGATAATGATGGATTCAGTTACTAAACCGGTGTGAAAAGAGTTTGCACCCTTCCTGATATTTTTACGTTTGTGAAAACACTTGAGTGTTTCAGAACATCAGAGTAATTTAAATATCACACACACATATACATCCACATCTGCCCTGTAAGAAAAAAGTAACTTACCTGTGGTTTATCACACCTGTTATCAATCAAGACAACTCTTACTTAAAAAGCAGCTACCTGACTGAAGTACACCAAAAGATCCTCAAAAACTAGACATTATGATGAGAGCCAAAGAAATTCAGGATCAACTGAGAAAGAAAGTATTTGAGATATATCAACCTGCTGTAACAATACATAGTTAAAACAAAGGCAAGTAAAATAAATACAGTGAAAAATGCTGAGGAGCGACTGGAGTGGCTGCTGGTATCTACAACACATTCCTTTCCAAAAGAATTGTGGAGAACCAATCGTGCCTTAATTAGTTGACGAAACTGAAGGACATCACATGTCTGTCTGTGTGGTTTGGCTCATCCACAAATCAAACCTCAATGAACAATCAGGTCTGCAGAGCTGGGGGGGCGGAGCTTCCCTCCATCCAGGACTTGTACAGGTCTAGACCAGTGGCGCCCAAAGTCGGTCCTTGAGGGTCGGCATCCTGCATGTTTTAGTTCTCTCCCGGGTTTAACGCACCTGGATCAATGACGGCTCATTAGAGGTCTAAGAAGAACAATGACCTGCTGAGGAGGTTGTTACTATCACCATGGAGAGAACTAAAACATGCAGGACCCCGGCCCACCAGGACCGACTTTGGGCACCCCTGGTCTAGGGTTTAAAATAACAGCCACATCCCTGCACAACCCACACATCCTGACATATCTTTAATCTATTGCAGAGACAGTCAGTTGAGCTCAGTATTATATCATTATGATGATGGCTCTATCAGTGCAAGTGTTAATACATTTTATGGTTTAAGTATTCATTTTGTGTTAATGATTAACACATTAGCGCTCACAGCTAAAATAAAAATGAAAGCTCGCTACTGCCACATTATTTTAAGTGCACACGTGCAAAGTTGCTGCTGAATTATGTTACCAAAATCCCACATCCCACTTTTTCAGCACCAATGCCAGCACTAACTTATTTAGTCCCACAGATATTCCTTAGTAAACTCCACAACCTGTAGATGTTGATGCTTAATCTCTGACAGTGTGCCACCCTGAAAACATTATTTAATGCACACATTACACTCCTTCGTACTTCTGAACTGAGCAGCCAAAGACTGAAACAGTGGGTGCATGTAAACAGCAGCCAGTCGGAGGGAGAAACATGATGCAAGGTTGAGATTCTCGATCCTGTGGCCTTACGCCTGCTAGTCGTTAACAGTTCAGTGCATAAAAAGGCATGCAGCTTACACTCGCTGTACACGTACTCCAGCATATGGTTGTATTTATATTCTGCCACAAGTGCTTACAAGTTTGTGGGTGGTATTACCTGGCACGTCAGCCGTCGTCAGCAGGAAACAAAAGAAGAAAGCAAAAGAATGACGAAAGGCTCACCCCAAGTTCATCTTAGAGAACAAGTAACATCGGGGCTGAATAAATGCTGCCCTTATTTATTAACAACAGATTAAACTTCGTAAAGATCCAAAGAACTGAAAGAACCGTAGTAATCTGTTCTTTTGCCACGTGTCACAGTTGCTACAGGTTTGTTGGGTTAAATAAGGGTATTGCTCACCACAAGATTAAATTAGACTCAATACAAACTTTATGAAAACGACAAAAATCCTTAAACATGGCATTTTTTTTTAAGTATTTTTAAAATGTTTGCATTTTTTAAGACTTAATTATTGGTGTTCAGGTATTAATTTCACAATCTTTCCATAACACATCATTATCAAGTGATATTCTCATTTCAACTTTAAACATTTTTTAACTCAAAAACACGACGGATGAATGACCTACTTAGTCACTGGGCTTAGAACGTTTTCTGGGGGAAACCTTGAACTGTAAGCAGCTCCCCACCTTTTTTAACATTTTCTAATTATTTTGTGCAAGATATGAGCAGATTTAGATTGAGAGATTTTAATATCCATGTCTGCTCCAAGAAGCGCTGGTCAAGGACTGCTGACCCTAATTGACTCTTTTAACTTTTTTCAGTGCCAGCAAAACTCACTGAGCTTGATTTTATCCCACAACGTCTCTGCTCTTATATCTGGAGATTGGTGATGCTTTCTTTTCTGACCATATATCTGTTTTGCTTGATTTTATTTTCCTTTGCAGAGCTATCAAATCAGCTGAACCTATTTATTTGATTACGACAGCACACATTAATGAACATTACCACAGTGTAAACGTGAAGAAATTAGCATAACAGGAAGCATTTTCACATTAAAAGAAGAAAGAGAAAAAAAAAGCAATTGCACAAGAAATAACAAGTAGACAGATACAATCTAAAATCAGGATATAAGACCCTCAAAAATAATCAGTAGAAGACATTCGGAACGATTACATAACTGGTTTGATTTCAACCAATGCTTAACTTTCCTTTTGAAAGTTGCACAGTTTTCACTGTCTCTGACATATGCAAATGAGGAAGGGCGGAGTCTCAAGGGTCCAAATTCTGCCTATTGGTCGGGTAGCATCCAAACTATGAAGGACCTGACAGTCGACGTCTGTGTCCATGACAACCACTAAACTGATACACACTGAGACTCAACACAAATACACTAAAGTCAGGAGGTATGGCATTATTTTCTAATCACTAATAAACTGGCCATAGGTCGGCAACTTGGTGACCTTATTATTATTTTTAAGTTTTGAAATTGTATATTCCATCCTGCTGCATCTCAATTCCCTTAGTTATTCTCCCGGAAAGCAGCAAAATACTCAAAAACATAAAAGGTCAAGACACAACTTGCATAAAATAACAGTCAATGTTTCCTAACTTGGGTAGACTTTTACAATCTGGATCTCTCCGACACCAACGAGGGAAACGGTATTTAGATAGCAGTGATGTCGTCACGTCATTGTGATAACATGGCTGAAGAGAAAAGAGAGTGGTAACACAAGTCAGTCAATGTGAACAAAAGATCAAATATGAGGGAATGAGGTGTTTTCAGATAAGTATGTGGAAACCTGAGGAATTTAAATGAGCCCAAAGAGCAAGTTTATGACAGACAGAGGAATGAAACCTACTGTGTGTGAGAGTGTCTCAGGCTCACGCTAAAGGTTACATGCTAATACTGGCATTTAATCGATGTGTCAGCAAACAGAAAGCAACAAATCTGATTTCAATGTGTGTTGAAAAATCACTCTAATTCTACAAGTTCAAATTCAAGTCATTCTGTGGTGTCTTTTGATGGTGTTATAATTACACCCAATATTATAATTAACGTAGTGTATGCAACAATCATTATGCAGATTAATTTATCAGTACTATACAGCAAAAACTCCCAAAAAGTCCATTTAGCTCCTCAAGTGTTTCAGGTTGATGTACCAATATCACAAGTCTAAATAAATTTTAAAAAATCAACAATATTTAATGATAGTCTCTCATCAAGTATCTCTGAATAAATTTTACATTTTGGCAATTGTTGTAGTGGCTTAATTACCAAACCTTAACCAAGTAAAAGTAAAACAACCCTTATTGGAAATGAATGTACAAATGTGCAAACAGGAACAGGGATGTTTCTAAAAAGTGGACTTCAGATCAGACTCTGCAAAAGAGACTCTGACAAGAAGCCGGTACGAGAACAAGGAAGCAATGTTCAAGCTAAAATTAATGGTTTACTTGTCAGAGGTGGTTTGGCAGACATATTTCTCCCAGATAGTTGAAAAGTTTCTATCTAGGAAACCCAGCAGATTGCAGATTGAGTCAATGACTTGCAGCCTTCACACCTCCTAGGCCAGTACAACAATTGCTTATGTTGTTGACTTTATAGCACTCAATCCCTCACACCAAGCATGCATGTAGTGACAGTGAAGAGAAAAACGCCCAGATAAACTGATGTACGATTATTTTTGATGTTCATTAAAGTAAAAAGCTAATAGCAGGAGAGGGAGAATGATTAGCTGATGGTAGCATTATTTCAGCCCTATCCCCTCCTTCAGGAATAATGCAAACTGGAGAGAAGCAGAAGATGAAAATGATTAAAAAGAAGCGTAAGCCGATGTTAGCATGACGAGACAGCCTAGTCTTAAAAGAAATGAGTTTTGTTAAAAGTAGGCAGCATGTCTGCCTCATGGACTAAAACTGGGAGCGGAGTCTAAGAACTAAAGGATCTGCCTCCTATTCTACTTTTTAAAATTTCTCTCTACTGTGGTAGTCACTCAGCATCATCATCAAACGACTGTCTATTGTCAAACATGCTTATCCAGGAGGAGTTAATGCTGCAAGTCAATGACTTGACATAATTCGCTGGGTTTACTTTAGATAGAAAACTTTTTAAGCAGTCCTGAATATTAAACTGAATTTAAGGCACCGTTTGATAACTAAGACCATTTGGAACATATATATGATTGAATTTGTGGTGGACATTTTTATCGTATCATGCGCATGGTATTAAATAAGCCTTATTGAGTGATTTTCACCAAACTTTTTTTCCACGACAAACTGAAAAGACAATTTTTTTGCAAAGTGCCTTCAGATAGCATTATCGTTACATCATCCGTTGTGAATTGGCGCTATTCAAATAAACTGTCCTAAGATTAAATTAAACTTTCCCTTTAGGGAGACTCGAACCTTAGTTGGCTGGGCTATAGGAGAGTTTGACAGACAGAGAGAGGGGAAAGTGTTTGCTTTAATTGAGATTCACCTGCAGGACTGTACAGAGAAGGGAACTCTACACGATGGAAGCTGAGAGTGATGAAACCTTCAAGGATCTCTGGTAGCCAGGTAAGCTTGCTTACACTCAACGATAAAATGATCTTCTGTCACCATGGAAAAGAGGATTTTCTCTTTGTCCACAATTGTTTGATCAGTGGTCAAACAGGGCAAGCAGAACCAATATCTGTGAGACAGTGTTTGTTTGATGCCTCCAAAGTGGTGGGCAGGTCTGAGTCTGGATCGTTTATTCACGAACTGAATGGATCTAATTCCTTGGCCTTTCTTGTGCTGGAGACGTCGCTGCCAAACTATCCCCCACTGCAATAAAACTCAGAGCTGATCGGATAATAACTGATCCCCACAACAAAGGCAAGACCTGAAAACCAAAGACTTGTCTTTGGAGTCAAGCCCCAATAGAGACACTAGAGCTCTGAACAATTTTCTTCTAACCTGTTGGCCAGAAAGAGGATTTTTAAAACCCTTCGAAGTGATCACTATTTCGACATTATGGAAAAGCGGTCTGCATATTTAGTGTTTTCTGCATCCCGTAGAGACATGAAAGTCTCTTGATGGGTCTACCTACAGCGGCCTGCCATAATAGCCTCTCTATTCCCCATAGTTACTTTGGGTTTTTCCAACCCAACGTACCAGAGGTTCTGCTGAGAAACCCCTCAGATCTCAAGCTGAGCTGCTGCAGGACAAGAGTTGATATAGGCAGTGGCATCAATCAGCAATTAGTAGACAAGAGAGGCAAAGCATTTAAACTTGGCAGGAACGGAGAAGACCATAACAGCTAGGACTGCATTTGTACTCACATGTTGCCATTTTTCACCAGCATAATACAGTTTGTAGCCATGTACTCAAAACGTTGCACATTAGTTTATGTTTTTTGTTTTGCTGTTTGGTATTTTTGCAAATTTAGGGAACAAATACTGTATAATCTACACAACTAAAATCTTGTAGGTTATATAATATTTTTGTCTGTGTTGAAGAATATTGGTTTTCATAAGTCAAAACCAATATTCACTTATGAACTTGTGAATTTCATAAGTCCTTTTCAAAAACATTGTAAAGGACTTACTATGTTTTTTTTTGGTTCTGGTTTATAATTTTGGGGTTTCAAAGTATTTCATACATTTCTCCTGTCGCTGATTTTGTGTCAAACATTCAAACAAGGCAATTTCATTTTTTGAGCTATGATATTCGACTGTTAAATGAAATCATGTTACGTGATAACTGTGACTTGTTTCTTACCGTTTTCTGCGTGGCTTGTTTCCGACTGACACAACAGGCAATAAAACCTGGAGATCAGTTAAAGGGAACATGAAGCAACGTGAGAAGACCGACTGTTTTACATTTGAGGTATAATCAGGCGCTCTAACAGCATGTGAGTGTGCGCCTGTTGCTTAATTGCAAACACATTTGTGAAAGTAAAATGCTCCTAAAAGGGAAAGGTTGTGAAACTGGCAGTGCAAATGAGGAAAAGATGGTACGTTGAAATAAGAGTTTTGTTTTTCCTCGTTGAATTTCTGTGTTAAGGGTGAAATGTAGTCCAAGCTTCAGAGCCGTGAGTTCAAATCAATGTGGACACTTTTGGTAGTCTTTGGATTTCATCAATATGTTTGCACCTTTTGTCCTTTAGGAACGTTTAACTGGAAAACCATTTCAGCAGAAATTTTCTTCGAACTTATCGACAGACACAGAGAGTACGATACGCGAGCCAGGTCTGCTGGACAAAATAATGACCTCATCACCTTCGGTCAGAAGGTACAGGGACCACATGGTAGGTGATTGTTGGGTTTCTAAAATATCCTTATCGACTGGACTGTTTGGTACGCTAGGCTGACTGAAAAAAACTCACAAGCATATCTAAATTGCAGATGAGTCACTTGTAAGTTCTTGGACTGAAAGCTGTTGCACAAATAAATGGTTAAATTGGATTTTTCTCAGGAATATACTCATATCAGTTTGCAGAGCACTCAAGTGTGTTTCACCAACCTATGCCAGAATCAAGATAGATTTTCTGAAAGACTTTGTCTGATTGATGCGTCTGTTCCGTCTATCTACTAAAACAAGGTGCACAGCAAAGACATGAATTTTGTGTGTTGATAACGACGTCCTGGCGATTTGGTTTGATAGCAGCCTTGTGCTTGTGTTAGCGCTGTGTGCTAGCTTTAAGCTTCCTCCTTGACGATATAACTGTACTGTAACTGTACTTTATGTTTTGAATATAATTATTTGCCTTTGCTTTTTCTTTGTATTGGGTAAAACATTGTCTAAATACATTCAGTGATGTTCTTGACACTAAGTAACTATGCTGACGCCTTGTTTACTTCATTCATACAGTGGTAGCATTAATATTTTAATAGGAATCTAATGGTTGTTGACATCTTTAATAAACTTTGGAATAAAACATTTCTCTGCTGGTAGATAACTGTGTCTCTGCCATCAAACGATCAAAATGGCCGAACAGGAAGGGGTAGAACGCTGTGTGCGGCATGAAATGTTTCACTCACTTTTTAAAAATCCCGAGAAATTCAGACCCAAGCATTGCAGTTCTACTTTATGTATACCATAAGTGAAAGATTTATATGTGAAAATTACGTTTTTAAAGGGATGATATGTCCATTTTACAGCCTTGCTTTATACTTAACCAAGTCTTATTTCTCAAGGCAATAATTCAAAGGGGTTTATTGGTCGGGTCCCGGTCGTCTGGCCACACCTTTCCTCACTTGGGTTTTTCTCCAGTCGATTTTTGAATGGGTCAATCAGGGAACAGAAGAAGTTGTGAACGATGACGTCGATTTTTCTTTTAGTAATGGTAGCGGAGGAAGCGAATGAAGCTGTTCGGTCGGTGTTGGCCTTCAAAAGAATCCACCGCCAGCCTGGCTAAATTCCTCTGGATCCGGGTCCGTTTCCTAACTGATGAGCGCATTTCGACTTTAATCCACCCTGTTATTAAGCTCCTCAGTGGTGCTACGTTGCTCCGTTTGAGTTTCTGCAGCCTTCTCGTCTATTTTCTCAAGTAGTTCTTGCTTCGTTGATTGCAAGTCCTTGAAAATCGTCTGCTGCTCGCTCGCAGTTGTCTCTGTGGCATCTGAGCAATCGAGGCTAAATGTGTAAGCAGCTTTCATGTCCTGTTCCCTCTTGTTGGCTTGAATTTTCTTAGGCATGCTGCCCATAGACCAAAAGGTGACAAAAAAAAACCCAATGACAATTTGTAATCTCCCTGCTAAAGTCTGACTAAGGCAACCAGGACAGCTGAGGTCATTAATAGAGAATGTTGATATTAATTTCAAATTCTTGTGTTCACAATATAATGAAAATCGGGCATTTTGACTCAATAGCATCACCAGGAGAATACCATGCAGACAGTAAGTCTCTACCGTTGTTGCGTTAATTTTGGTTTGGAAAGGTGACATAATAACGATCCAAAATTGTTAACCTTTTCCATTTCAGTGAATGTTTATTCCTCACAGGCTAGGCAGCAGTTCTCCAGCTCAGCATGAACAGTGCAGAATGGGATTAGACTGCTGCAGCAGCCCTTTCTGAATGTTTTCATACTTAATCCTGAATCCTGTCACAGCTGAAATTCACCGTACATGCTGGGGAACCAGAGATAGCAGCTGCATGTCACGACGCAGGAATGTTTGGGTTTGATTTCTTTTTTTTTAAAAGTCCACAGGAAGCTGAGGAGATGTGCTACTCTGAGTGTCTGTTTAACACGAAGAGACACCGTATTTAATATTATTCAGTTATTTCAACCTCAGTCTTATGTCATTTATTGCCACTAGAGGTATGCAGCATGTATTTTAATATTTGTTAAACTAACCAGCTCAGTTGCACATTCCTCTGCAGAACAACTGCAGGATTTATGTTGATATTTTATAGACAAAAACTGGTTCTGTTGAATCTTAAGGCCACTTTCAATTTGACAGGCTAGCAGACGTATTTGCAGATTCTCTAAGCTGTTCAAGCATGAATATATCGGTTTTAATTCTCAGTTTATTCAAATATTATAGCTAACATTAATGTGAGCATGACAAAAATGGTGTTTCACCCAGCAAGTACAACTATGATAACGAAATCTAATTTATCAAACTGTTACATCAACCAGGCTGACTGACTCAGTTCATCACATCAATGCGATCAGAAGGCAACGCATGCAGGCAACAGTCGGATGAAACATCGGTTGGGCTCGCCAGTCTTCTTCTTCGTGTTGGCAAACAACCCAAGGTTGCATTACTGCCACCTACTGGCTCACCAGTCAGGTGTTGACTGAAAAGCCCCTCCCAAAATCAGTAAAAACATGGAAATGAGAGGCGCTTCAGCTCAGAGCCAATAGTACAGCAAGTACATGTTTACAATTCACATTTTATTCAGTAATAGTTCAACCTTTTGCAAAATAATGTAAAAATTAGTAACAATAGCTTGACTGATCATGTAATTAAAAATATGGGTTTATTTGCCAATGACTCCACCTCAGTGGACTCATCTTTGAAACTCCTGAAATTTGTAGATGACGCCACAGTTACAGGTCTGATCCAGGACATTGATGAGCCTGCATACAGACAGGACGTGGATCAGCTGGTCCACTGGTGTGGTCAGAACCATTCAAGACTGTGAAGATGACACGGTCATTATTCAGTCTGCCCTGTGTTTTGTCAGTCACTGTGCGGTGTTGCTCATCCATAAAACAGGGCAGTTTTATGGATGACGCCCATCAGGATTGACCTTTCCTCCATCCAGAACTTGTACAGGTCACAGGGTCATAAAAAGGACAGCTAACATCTTGCAGACCCCACACATTCCGGACACAAACTGTTTTAACTTTTACTGTCAGGTCGGTGATACGAGCGATGTTTGCAAAAACCATCTGCCACAGAGACAGTTTCTTCCCTTCATGCTGTCTGTCCAAAGAACAGAACAAACCTTACATGTACCTTACAGCCAGAGTACTCAGCTACTCTGCTGTGCAACAAAATAAGAGTAATTGCACTACCAAAACCTGCCTCTTTTTCTCTTTACAGAAAAAAGAGGCAGGCACATACACATAAAATCCTCAATTTTATTTCCTCCTACGCTCATATATACACTATAAGCACATTAAAGCAAAGTTAAATTCCTTGTTTATGTGCACAATCTTGGCCAAGAAAGCTGATTCTGATTCTAGCCATAACTGTGATGACAAATTCCCTCCCAACAGGCTCTGAATGCTCTTAAATTCCAGGTTTTATCTGCCTCTCTTCCTGCTGAATTCTCTTTAAAATAGACTCTGCCTTGAAGCTTTGTTTTGCGTCCATGTGCAGTAACGGAAAAAAGAGAAAATAGTCCCATTAAGTAAATTATTAGCTTTGTGTTCGGGGAAAGCTGCAGCACACATGCTGGTTAGGCTGCGGTGCTGTTGTGACTCAGGACGGCCATTTCTCCTGCAGCTTGTAGAGGATCGCTTAGAAGCATTCGGCTGCAGACTGCAGGTCCGTTGAGACCCTTGCAGCTACTAAACACAAGCAGCCTCGCATTTCGACTAAGTCAAACGTTGCTGTAAAAACCCACTCTGTGCCTTGCCTGTATAACCGTGAGCACGTGATTCTTTGAAGGCAAGTTTTATTTGTAAAGCACATTTTCAGCAATACTTAATGTAGAATTTTACATTAAGTATCTTCTGCACGTTTAGCCGGTGACTAAAGTTTGATTTCTTCTTTTTATGATTCAAGAAGATGCAAAATCATGAAGATAAACAATTATGGGAGAGATGACACCATTACCTCTGATTCTCAGCCGTAAACATTGTCATTCATCTTACTGTCATTCTAAGCTGTGTTCTGGCTTCATTTCTTTCCTGGGTTTGTGTTCGGAGCAGAACGGGGGCACATAAAGAAAACGCAGTTAATTATTAAGAACGCTGTCACTTTGAATCACTCAGTTCAGGGAAAATTTTTATGAATTTTTTTAATTTATAATTTATTATTGTGCATTCAAACATTTTAGAGGTATCCACTGTCTTTCCATGTGTTTTTAAAAGAAATTATTGTTTTTGCGGCTTGTGAACGAAAACATCATCAAGTCGGGATTCATTTTTTTCAGTCATATTCAAGACATGAAAATGTTGTTGAAAAGTTCAACAGACTGACATTTGCAGGCCTTTATTTCAGTTATGATGTTTTTTCTTTTTTCCTTGCAGCTAATAAAACCAGGACCTTTAAGTATAAAATATTACATTAGGCGAATAAAAAAACACAAACATATGCTAGATGAAATATGCTGATGCCCTGCTTAAAGGTTATTTGTAAAAAAGTATTCTTAATCTGACTAACAAGCATAGCATATTGTAGTTTACTAAATATGACTAAGTAGCTTCAAAGACAACAGCTGAAGAGTTATTTTCTATATTTTCTCCACTCAAGCACTGAAAATGAGTGGAAGATCAACAGGTGACAGGTTAAGTGTTTTCTCATCTTGACCTTTGGTTCTGGGGTCACTCAGGTACTAACTGTGGCTCATCTCAACTGAACAGCAGAAGAGGTTTTCCTCTCCTGTGAAATTATTCAGTTCTACAGCCAACAGCTCCAACATCAGTCAGCTTGTGATACTTTATTTAAGAAGTACTCTATCTGTTTGGTTTTTTTTAAAGTCTTTTGGCAAAGTATAATACATTTATGTAATGAAGGATGTGACTGTGAGAAGACTGATGATCATTTTTGAGATTTTTAAAATGTCAAGACAGATAAAATAAGAGGGAAAAATATTAATTTTGGAAGTTGAGAACTACAAAATGAATTCCTAACAGATAAAACGGGCCAATTAAACAAGTTGTGGGAGAGGAAGTTTGAGCTGGTCCAGAAAGAACTTGTGCTGCCTTCAGAGGAGAACAGGCTGCTGCCAAAGTGACAATGGCTTCATGAGGTGATGGGGAAATTGACGTACAAAGTCTCTGTTCCAGATCAAAGCAACTACATTCGGTTTCTCCTTGTGAGTCGGTGTCCTCGGCCTGAGCGATATCTACCTCCTTCTGCATCTGGAGAACAGAAGATGAGAAACCCGAGGAGCAATATTTCCCTGTTCCATCAACCTCTAAACCTAATTTATAGATAATATGTCAGAACAGCAGCTGGAGATGAGGGCTGTCCATCCACTGAATGTGTCCAAGAGGATCCAGGTTATAATGCATAACATTGTCTTAAAAGAAGTTGCTGCTCCAAACGAATGAGCTATTGCATACCTGAGGGACTTCTGGAATCACTTCGGAAGGAAATTGCCTTAATGCCTTCCCTTGTCATTATCGAGGCATCACACATCAAGTGGTGCGATCCAACTGGCCCTGTCCCTAAAATGGATGGTACAAATGGATGCATTGACTTCTACTACCTCAGTTCAGCTTCAAGCTTGATTGATCTGATTGAGAAACTTGGTGAAGCAAAATATGTCAGCACCAGGTCAAAGGCTGTTGGCAAGTGCCACTCTCCCCCAGGTCCAGGGAGCTTACAGCTTTCAGAACACTGTAGGGCCTTTGCCACTTCAGAGTGATGCTGCCTGGACTTCCTCAGGTTCCTGCCACAGTCCAACACCTAATGGACAAGGTACTCTATCATTTTGCTTCTGCATATCTGGATGACAACATTTTTAAGAGCACCAACGCCTGTAACACCTGAGGGTGGTTTTTGAGTGTCTTCAGAATGTAGGACTGACAGTGAATCAAGCAAAGTGTACCATTGGAAGGAGGGAAACAGGCAACCTGTGTTTTGTGATCAGAAAAGGATTGGTGAAGCCACAAATTAAAATAATTGAAGGCATCCAGCCCTGCCCCCTTTCACAGAAAAGAAAATCCTTCTTCGGTATGTCTGGTTGGTACCACATTTATCATTAAGTACTCTGCTTAGAAACATGACTAGTCATTAAAGCCCAAACATACTGCTAAGGTCTGAGGATGCTAAGGAAACATTCAAAGACATTCAGCAGGCCTTGAGCCAAGATTATCTGCTCTACTGCCCTGACTTTCAGCAGGAGTTTGTCCTACAAACTGATGCATCAGACAAAGATTCTTGGTGTTGTGTTCCTTCAGAGCCCCCAAATGACTGCCATCCAATCGCCTTCATCGGCCGTAAACTTTTTCCCAGAGAAACCAATTATTCCACTAAAGAGAAGGAATGCCTGACTATAAAACAGGCTTTGGATTCACTTCCGAACTACCTCCTGCGAAGACGGTTTGTGCTGGAAACTGATCACAAAGCACTAAAAATGGTCAGAGAGGATGAAGAACACCAATAGTCACTGGTACCTGACAATGCAACCCTGCAAGTTTGGGGTGCATCACATCCCTGGCACGCAGACTGCTGCTGACAATTTGTCCCACTGTACCAGCGAGTCTTCAGAGGAGGAGAATATTGTGGTGGATGCTCCTACCACCACCAACATCTTTATATTACTAGTTACAGATGACACTTTCCTTAAGTTTAAGCTATTTTATTTAGATATATATTTTCTAATGTGTGCGTGATTCAGTTAATATTTGTCTGAGTGGTTTATTTACACTTGCTCTTTTACTTGAAGTTCTGCAAACACTCTCCAGCTGGAGGTGTTAAATCCAGGAACATGCTACGACTGAAGAAGAGGAACTTTATTTTTAAAGTTGACCATGGTCATTTACTTTACTCACTTTAATGTTTACTTATTTGCACTAAGTATTGATTTTTTTTAAAAAAAATTTTATTCAATGCTTCAAACTGCACCATGTAAAATGCCTTACTTTACAGTTGCATGCATAGAGACCAGAAAAACTAATTGTCGGGCAACCAAAACAGAGTCTGTGGTGCTTGATAAAAACTCAGTTGACACAAAGTGGAAGAGCTACTAAAGCCACATAATTTACATCTCTCTGTCCCTCTGTGTCAAACAGAGAGATGTGCAGTGCAGCAGATTTAGCTCATCATGCAGGGCCAGTCCAAAGTCCAAAGAGCAGAATTTGGTTTAGGGGCCCCTTCTGCAGCCAAGAACATCAGCACCACTTACGGCATTTCAGCATGAAGTTAGTGAAATTTAGGAGACGGGGCCTAGTTTAATTGACCATGTTAAAAGCAATCAGTGATAATTGTAGTTTGCTGAGATGTATTTGTGAACAAACAGAGCTCAAACTCAAAGATTAGACTCAGAGCATCAGATTGTAGCTATGGTAACAAAATAATCTAACTATGAACATTGTTCTTAGAACTTTTACAAAGTAAATTAGCCAGCTCCTTAAAATCTAAATATTAAACAATTTAAAATCTCCTAATTTATGTATGCTGAAACCATTAAACCAAATTTAACAACATTGATCACCTCAATAAACAAATATTACCTCTATGTATCTGTGTTAAAATATTAGCATTTATGGGGCCCCTGAAATACTTGGGGGGCCTTGAGAAGCAGCTGACTTAATTTGGATTAAAGAGAAGTGCAAATAATTTATATTTATTTTAATGGCATTTATTTTTTATTTGTTATTTTTAAGTCATGGTTTAAGTACTGTCGGTAATGTCTTGTCAACATGTGCTTGTCAACGCTTGTATGTTGCTGCAGAGCCCAACAGTGATGCTCTCCAGCTGAAACAATGCTGTTATCTAAGGAGAAAAAAAGCATATGAGAGACAAAAGAGAGAAACACATAGTAGAAGTCAGAGAGAGCAAACGCTCTGGGAGTGAAGAAGATTAACAGTTGATGAGCACACTGTGAAGGCTCCTTTCAGCACAGAAGAGCAGAAGTAATCCTCATTAAGGTAATTAGTGTTTCAGGAGACGAAGTGACAATAAACACAAACTATGTGCAGAACTGGTCCGGATGCATGCAGTGAGGCAACACGTGGTGCCTGCGTTTCAGCTGCAGGACCGATCAGGAGTGTGGACATGTGTGCGTTAGTAGGAGGCTGTGTTTTTAACATGAGATCAAGCAAATGCTTGGCAAGGCGTCAGCCTCATAAAGCCCCAGGATTCCACGTGGAAAACACTCGCACACTGCACACCACAGGGAAAGACACACACAAACACTTCCCCTGACGAGTCAACTCTGAAGGCTCTGCGTTCAAAGGGTCTGAACCTCCTGAGCCTGATGAGCCAGTCTCAGGCAGGTCAACAACGGCGTCGAAGAGAATACATCAGCCTCTAATTGCTAACTGGCCTGCCTAGACCCAGCAGCCTGCAGCCAGATTGATTTAGAAATCTGGAAAGAATAGACTTCAGGGATTTCGACAAGAGCCGTCGGTGCACGCCGGGGATCAGACAAATCCACACACACAGGTGTTGATGCTGGCGACTTCAGTCTGCAGGGGAGCGCAGATTATTTCTTTCTAAGTGAGGTTTTTTTGTTTTTTTAAATTTTCTTCTTAGCGATCCGCATCGGCACCAGGAAGGGTGATTTCCATTCTTAATGGTTCGCCTCAGTCATAAGTAAACTAAGCTGCTGTGTAAGTCCTCCAGGCCAGCAGGGGGCATCCAACAGCAATTGATGTCTCCCAGAGAAGATGGACCTCAAAACTTAATTTATCATTATTTTAAATTTAATTCAGTATTTTTGAAATGGCAAATTCAGAGTTTAAAAACCCCTTAAAGCAACATGCAAAATTTATTTGCACTAAACATAACGCATATTGAGTCAAAGGCTCAACATACATTTAGGTAAAAATAACAACAATTAGCCCACAGTATCATAATAAATATAGCAGCAACTGGCACACTGTACCATATATAGACTTACCTGGTTCAGTGCAGTTTTTGTCCGGCTCCAGGTAGAGCTTAGACTTGTTGTCTTCTTGCAGAAGGTGGCGACTCTCCCACCTTGCCTCTTCCACAACCAAGGAGATAGAAGTCTGATATCCTGGGAGGCAGAAAAAGTTGTAAAACAGAAATATTAAGAAGGTTCCACTAATATTTAAGGTCAAACAGGACAACTGCAAAATAAGCACCAGTACTACTACTTATTTTTTGGTTACAAAAAATAAGTTCACGACAGTCTGCATCTTCCACAAGATCCCACTTCCACAGGGAGACGAGACTTGTTCTCACTTTTTCTTTTGTGGAATCATCAGTTCAGCATCATTCTGTGAACCACAAAGCTCAATCATGCATGTATATGTCCTTCATTTAACCAGATATGTCTCACTTAGATTAAAAATCTTTTTTTCAAGAGAGACCTGGCCAAGACTGGCAGCAACACACAAACTACTGCAAATCAAAACTTGCAGTCAGCAAAACCCAATTAAACATACAACATGGATAATAAAGAAAAATAGCAAAAAGCAAATACAGCCATTTTTCATCCTATATGAACTGGATTTACTGAAGTTTTATTTTATTTTTTCCCCAATTACGCAAGTAATCATCAGAATAATAAAGGCTTTAAATATTTAGGACTTTATAAATATATGTAAAAGAAATCACTTTCTGAAATGGGTCAAAAATATTGAATTTTTTTGGTCAAGTTGTACTTGAATATTGATATCTTTGCCACCAGAAATAGCAAGACTTCAGGAGAATAAACTCTTGAAGTTGTAAACACGGGTTTTGCTTTGTGAACACCAGAATGCAGATAAGGAGACAAGTTCCCTCATTATCCTCATTCTTATCCAGTTAGCAGATAAGCCATGGCATATTTGTCTTTTCAATGGCGAAGGCTTTTCTCATCTTCAGCGTAATAAGCTTCTCTCCGAATGCCTGTCAGACATTCAGAGGTTGCCAGCACGTACAAACACACTCAGATAATGGTGTTTCACTGGGAGACGTCGGAGAGCATCATTTTTCTGATCAGGGTAATTAAAAGCATAATGGGCTCCTCTGGCCCCGCCAAATGCAGGTGAACTGCGTTGTGATTGTGTTTTCATTGTCTGTGGGTACAAAGAGTCTCAGCAGCTTCAGAGGAACTCGCCCACTGTGCCGCCGTCAGTCACAGAGATCCACACAGGAATTCTGATATGAAAAACATTCATTTACATTTAGAAGAGGGCGTCTGTTAACCAAAGGACCAGGAAACATTATGTCTGTTGTCGTGATGATTGAGTGTGAGCATTGTTCCAGACTAATGATGGTAAAACTCTAGTTCTCGATAGCTGATCAAACTACGTTGAAGAACACGCTGTACTCAGCTTCTTCACTAACTTGTCCGCTTTGACGTATTTTGGTAGAAGTTTTACATACCATTATTCCATCACTTGCTTAGCTTATGCAGCTCATTTGCCTGGAGGTCTGCTCAGATTTCTCCTTTCATAAAAACTAGCGATCCGGCAGATGCTTCAAATTATCTGGCCCAATTTTAGCCCTTCCAATTTTTCCTAAGCTAAGTGATAGCTGACATGGTTTTTTTTTGTGTATTATGATGCCAGCATTCAACAGAATACATTCGCACGCTGACGATGGCGAGCTACTGGATAGTAGCCACAGCTGCCCTGACAGCAGCGAGACTGCCACCAGCTGGCGAGGCCAGTGAAGTGTCTTGGCCACGGACAAGACGACAGCAACGCCGCTGTGGCCGCCATCACCCCCGAACAGCAAGTAACCTTGAGTATTTCAATATACTGCAATGCTTAAAACTGTTCCATAAAGAGCAGGCCTTAGAGCAAGCCAGAGCTGAGACTATCACTCAAGCTTCATTCTAATAAATCAATTGATCACTGATAATACAGTAACTCTATTATATAGAAAACAGCTCTGAAATGCACTAATATGCCCCAAATTCTCAAAAGCCACATGCAATTAAGGCACAGCTGCACATAAACAATTACATTATATCTTTAATGTTTTACCTTCTAGTATTTTATTCATCTTTTACTTTATAGTTAAGTAAAAGCTGAATTAGTTTGTTGATTAAAGGGATAACTAGTGGAGGCGCCTGATTCAAATTTTTAGTCAGGTTAACTGCAGAGCCTGTAATTAATTGAGATTGATCACATTTTAATCAAAAATTATATATATATGTATGTATGTATATATATATATATATATATATAAATAAATATATATAGCTGTGCCTTGTGGTCCATGTGCCTGACAAAGCACTCTGAGAATCATGTTCCGAGTATGGCTTTTAGTGGCTCCGTGGGCCACAGGAACAAAAAGCATTTGTGCAAGAAAAGAAACTGTAGATGCTTCATTACTCTGTAACTAAAGGTTCATGTTATTGCAATAATTTCTTGCTTCAGGTTCCAAAGTTGTACTTAACTGGGAAAGTCCACAGAGGAGCACTGAGAACAGTTATGCAAGAAAGACCCTGCAGATGCTACAGAACAATCACAGAAAGTTTTACCTGCTACTAGATTCTCCAAAACGTAGTCACAATGAATAAGGCAATATATTCTCTTTCACAATTTCAAATTACTTCAGTGTCAAACAAATTCAACTTCTGTCACAGACATTTAAATAAGACCAGAGATGAAATATTACACAGGGTTTCCCCCAGTGGATTATAAGCCTGACGGGCCTCCAGGCTTTACTTGTGCCCCCACCAGGCTAAGCACTGCTTATTTATTTAAGTTTTGCACTTTTAAATACCTTATAGTTGGTGTTCAGTTGTTAATCTTTCAATTCCACGTAATTATAGATGATATTTTCAAATTTCCTGCCAACTTTAAACATTTTTTAACTCAAAAGCACAACGGGCTTCTGGATGAATGACTGACCTGGCGCCCAACCACCGAGAAAACCTCGCAACATGTCAAATACTAATGCTGTCAAGCCTATACACAGTCCTTACCAGGAATTATTAACTTTCAGAAACAACAAGTAATGATCTATTTCCCTCTCTGACTAGCGGTGGAGGAATATTGGCCCACATTTAGGACACTTAACATCGATAGTGTCTCCTCAGATCTCTCACAGACCCGCCACTTGACTAAGTTAATCAGACTTTATTTATAGGGCACTTTTCATACAGTCAGGTGTAATATAAAGTGCTTTACAGATGTTTAAAAAAACACAACACGCACACCTCCCAGAGAAACACAATTAAATAATTAAATGACAAGAAAAATGAAACCAACAGATAAAAACAAGGAATTATTGATGGTAAAACTATGAAAGACTCTTTCCTTTCTTAGTTTCCAAATGTTGTTTGAAAAATACATTTGCAGACTTAAAAAAAAGCTCCAATACGTATGGTGTTAGAGGTCATGCACATGAAAGGGTCTCCAGTTATTTAGAGAATAGTTTGTAGAAATAAACAGTGTCAGAGTGTGTCTTAAGCCTCTCGTTAACCGGTTAAAGTGCGGTTCGGTTCCACTAGTGAGCTTCTCCACCAGCTGTGGTCAACCGTCCACTGATGTCTGCAGCGACACTCAGAAATAGAGAACTTCAAGGTTATGGTTCTGATGGACTCAAATGAACCCAGATATGTCAATTTGTCTTATAGAAATGAATTGCAGGCCCAAACATAATGATAAAGACTCGGAGATGATCAGCTGTTTATTTCGTTACCCATATAAATACAAATACATTCTAATGATTTTTCCTTTCATTTTTAAATATGCAACTTTTTGGATTTAGGTAACATGGTCAAAAGATGTAAAAAAAAAAAATAGCCATGCATGAACTTAATTTTTTTAAATCAAAAGAAAAAATAAAATTCACATCATAAACTATGTAGTTTGTGTGTTTCACAGTCTCGGCACAAAACAGCAACTCCAGTTTGGTGTCAAGTTTTGTTTTGCTAAGATATTTCAATTTTTGTTTTCATCTAGAAGAATTTTTCTTCCAAGTTCTCATGCCTGGTGTCGTCTCTCCCTTGTTTTGGTTCTTTTCTAGCCTTGATTATCATCATCCCTATGCTTCAGTCCTGTTATGCTCCAGTATCCATGTTTCCTTTAGTTTCATTTGGCATTAGAGCAGGTTCTGTTATCCTTTAGATGTAAGGTTTTGTTTCTTGTTTGCTGAGCTAAGTTCCTCAGCCCAACCTTATCCCTGCTGATTTAACTCGTGTATTTCACCTGCTGCCTGATCAGTTGTCCTCCTCACCTGTCTCACATGCGGCATATTTTTATACAAGTGGTCTGTGTTCTTGTTTTGAAGTGTAACTATATTTCAGTCTCTAAGTCGTCCTTTACCTCCCCCACTGCGACTCTTTTCAACCAAAACCTGCTCATCTCTCTTCCCTCGCATCTTCCCTCCTCTTGTCCTCGCTTGCTCCCACTTTTCCTCTTCACATCCCACTTTCGTCTGCCCACATACACACTCACGCAAGCAAGCACAGTCCCGGTCTCCCCTTCATTCTCTTCTCTCTTGTCTCTTTTCCTTTATGTCTAAAGTCGGCTCTGAGTCCCTAGGCTTTGTCAGAGCAAAGTGCTCCATCTGTGCTCCTCCACTCTCCCATCCAATCGCCTGCTAACAAACAAAGACGGACCAACAGACAAGAGCTTTAGGTTATGTAATGAGATTATGTAGCGATTATTATTGTATATCAATATACCAAGAGGCTTAGCTATGGGATGACCATTTCTCTGGCAGGTTTCTGGTGTATAGATGATGAAGGGAAGGTCGGAGAGATTGCAGCGCAGCATATTTACTCTACAGATTAAAGCAGGGGTAACAAATAGACGCTCGTATTGCAAATGAATTTGTGGCCACATATGGTGTAGAAGAAGAACCTATAATGACAGATTAGTTCAACACTTCTTACTTTGGAGTAATCAGTCTGTATTGACCATTAATGCAAACAACATCTGCTTAACAGATATTGAAGAAGTACCTGAAAATGTCTTGCCATATTCGACACAATCAATATGCAGAGGAAAAAATATCTGGAAAATGTTCTGTTCATCATCCATGTATTTATATATCTACCTGTGTCGCTCTCGCTCTCTCTCTAACTGTATCATGTATATATTTGCTTACAAATCTCAGTGTTATTCAGCCAGGGTGGAATATTTCCCGTCTTACAGCCAAACCAGGAGAAAATATTTTATTTGGTTATGACTGGATTTCTGCTGCATGTCAGGGGAAGAGCATTAAGCACATGGGCTAATGCTACTTGTGCCTTTGCCATATGTACCAGGAGAAGACCAAGTACTGCCATCAAAATTAAACTTGGCACATTTAAAGATGCATATATCCTTGCCTGCCTTGCAAGTAGGATCTCGAGGGATCTCACGGCACTTAGGCTAATAAAATCAGTTAATAATCAGGGAAACACTTGCAGGGTCTCGAATTAATCAATTGCAATTCGTCTCATTTTAACGATAAACCATACATCGCACAACATAAGCAACATTTTCAATTCAAAAACTCCTTTTATCGCTACTTTTTTTTTTTTTTTTTTTTTTTTAAATAAATAGGCATGACCTTAACAACAAAGATATTTCTTGGTTTTAATTTATTATTTATGCTGTTCAACCATCAGATTGTTGCAAAGTGCTATTGTAGCGTTTCAGTCACCCCTGATCATTCATGTAACTTCTCTGAAGAAATGCATGTTTAGAAATGTGGACTGCGGACGCTGACATTTCATTAAGGACGTCTGTGCTGCTGCAGCAATTTTAGAATTTCAAACACAACACAAAGACTCCAGCTCTCTGTGTTAAAAATAAACATGCAATTAACTGTGTACAGATGTTGAATTTATAAATGTATAAATTAATTCACGTGTCAACTGAAGGCCCGTGGGCCAAACCCGGCCCGCCATAGCTTTTTATGAGGCCCTCTAGATTCTAGATTAAACACTCGGTAACATAACATTTAGATGTTATGTTACCAATCAAATCAATGTCGCTTTTATCTGTTTACTGCCTAATTATATCAATCAGTCCTTCCATCTTCTAGAGAATTATTGAGAAAATTTATGCAAAATCAACAAATCCCCACACTTTTTTGTGCTAATATATAATTAGGAGTTTATTGCAGAATTTTTGCCAAAAACCTTTTTACTTGTACTAAACAGCCGCCTCAGCCTTAAATAATGTCAGATTATAGTCCATGATCTACACAGCGTGCAATAAAAAGTTGCATTTACCGTCATAAATAAGCTCAAATATCGCAAATATTTCCAAATTTGTCCCACAAACACTTTGATTTTTATTGCAAAAAATAAAAATAAAAAAATCACAAAAATTATTACGAAATCCTGGAGGAACTGAAAAGATGTTGAATAATAATAATATTTAATTTTAAGAATTCATTCATCGTTTTAACAGTTTGTGAGCAGGTTTTATCAATACATTCTGGCACAACCGGCCCTTTAAGAGCCTTCATGATCTTGACTTGGCCCAAAACAAAAATGAGTTCGACACCACTGAATTAACCGATCAGGATTAATGCATTTAAGTCTCAGCCTTAAATAATAATTGAACTTTGGTCTTCTACGTTCGTAGAGGTTGTATCACAGTGAAGATCACCCTCTTCGCACACCCTGCACCTCCTAAAGAAAGTAGCTCTTACTTTACCATGACAAACCAATGATTCACAATAAAATACTTTACTCATGTCCGGAAATAAGGCAAATAAAACGTGATGATCTAAAACTTATTCTTTACAGGGAACGTTGGCTACATATATATTTGTGTAAAAGTCTAATTCCATGCAAATATAATCCATAAACTCAGCAGAAGCAGCCACATAACCAGTGTGAATCTCCTTTAGGTACGCAGGCCAAGCAGACTGTGTGTGTGTGTGTGCGCGTGTGCGTGTGTGTGTGTGTGTGTGTGATCGTGAAGCTCTGGAGCTTCTGATAGGGTCCAGTCCTGTCTGGTACTGGATGTCCAGTTCATATGTGACGCCTGGTGCTGCTTGAGGGAGCTCAGAGAAATGAAAGCATGAGTCGGGGTGAACGCAGCACCACGGTCACTGCGACCATTTCCAGAGGGTGATTGCTTGCAGATGTTGCATCATGTTGTTGTTTTGCTCTCAGCAGTGGTTGTTAATGTAAGCAGCAGCACCAGGGAACAAATGCACTCTACACTTTCACTAATATATATATATATATATATATAAAATAAAATAAATGTCCACAGTTCTTTCACCCTGTGCAGATACAACAAGCATCACCAACTGGTGTTCAGATGTTTTCTATGTATAGTTCTTCCTTTATGGCTAATTTCAATAAACGTCGTTAATAAAACACACAAAAAAATGCATTTAAATGTCCCAATGAGAGGCTGTTCCTCAACCTGCCATCAGCCTGTTGGTCTGGCTGACTGCACACACAACTTGAACGCTGTGTTCTTCTGAGGAACAGAGTCAGGAAGGAAAACCTCCAGACTGCCGCTCACCTGCTTTCTGAGCCACCGTCTGCAGCCCCACGACCAGCCCCAGCAGCACCGCCGCGAAGCACATCTGGATGGCGAACAGCTCCTTTCGCTTCCTCCGCCTGGCTTTGCCCCTTCGCCGGTTCAGCATCCCTCCTCCTCCCACGGCCGTCTCGGGCATCCCTTCAGCCGCCATGCGGGACACTTCCTTCGGCGAGCGCTCCGGCGTTCCGGCGGCGGTCCAGAGGGTGGGAGAGCGCGAGCGAGGCGAGGCGAGGCGGAGGCAGAGAGCTGGGGCCGCGCGGGAAGGTAAGTTCTCAGTGGGCGAACATACGACTTGGTGTCACTGATTTGGTAAAGCTCACGAGGCCACGGGAAAGTCACGCGTCCGGACTGGAATTTCAAAATAAAACGTCAAATTTAATATCACGTTTTTTTGCTTCTTGTGAGACAGAATGTTTCCAGAACGGACCCACGAAAGAACTAGAACCCAGGTACTTAGAAAGTAACATTTAAATAAAAATAAATTTGAAAAAATAATGAAGTAGTCAACATTTAGAAATGTGCAAAGAGATGTAACACCGGAAGCAAAAACTGACACAATTTGAAGACTATATGGTATTGTGTCATAGCGTCGAACATCACAGGTAAAACTTTAAACTCTCAACAGAGTCTATGCTTCCAGGAAGGACTTATTTCTCAAGAGTACAAAAAGCTGGTTTTTAACACACTCAGGAACAATAAAAGCTTTCTTTGTTTCTAATGCATGACTGACAAATACAGTCCAGCTCCTGAAATCCACATCCAGAAATTGAAATGACATCATTGCAGCGTGGAAAGAGACTGGAGGTTCATAATACCATGCAAAAGAGACAGTAGACTGTGTAGCATTAGTGAATAAGCTGCATGATCACATTTACAGTCTCTTGACCTATGCTCACACATACACACTGCTCACACACACTTTGGTGATGGCTTTGGCATAATCCTCACCCACAGATACCGACAGCCATGATTTGACGCAACAGCATCATGATGGATTAGGAAACAGCGAGTGATGTTTCTCTTTCTTTTTTGTTCATTTTCAAAATGGTTCATGTAAGCATATGTAAATTTTCACTTCGATACAAGCACAGGGCCACATCTTCCAGTCCTGATGCTTTAGCAGGACTGGCACATTCACGGCCGTTTTGACAACAAGAAAGGACGTTTTGTGCATAATTGTTCATTTTTTTCAAAAGAATTATAAGAATACATCAGTTAAAAAACAATTCATATCCGCAAAATATTTTTTTTTTTTTTTTTTTTTTTTTTTTCTTTTAGAAATATTTCCATATAGACGTCAAATCTTTTTTTTTGTTTTGTTTTGTTTTGTTTTTTTGTTTCTGGGGGAAAAATAATTCCACATAAATGTGGAAATTCACATTGCTTTGGTCATTTAGCAGAGAGACAATGTGAAAATGTATAAGTGTGGATTTTGAGAAAAAAGTTAGGACATCCACTAATACCCCATCCACTAATACCCCATCCACTAATACCCCCTCTCTGGTCATTCCTGGGGTTTTGACTTATAGGTTCATAATTATTATTTCTTGCTTTCTGTTCCCTGACTCTTTTGGCTTTGACTTGTATTCACACTGAACTTTTACCGTTTGTCTTTGAAGCTGGTTTGACTTCTTTGCAGGTCTCTGCATTCATTCTGTGTTTTCCTTGTTGACCCTTCGGTCCTCCTGCTCAGCACTCACTCAGCTGTTCTGCATCGCTCTGATTAGACTCACCTGGCTTGTATGTCGCTCTTCACCTCTCCATCACTAATTTAACTCTTTGGTTTTCATTGTTTTTATAAAGTGGTTTCTGCTTTTCAAAGCACTCCAGTTCTATGTCCTGTTCTACCTTGTGCCAATCAACCTCTATGGTTTCTTCATTTTAAAAGAAATGAAGAATGGTTCTTGCAATCGTTCTTGCAAGAACCATTGCAAGAACGATATGCAATGGTTCTTGATGCTTTTCTGCTTTCAGTCTGCACAGTTGGTAGCACTGCTTCCTCTATCCACTGGTGGCTGAAACTGGTGCTGTTCAGCCACCACTTTCTTAGAGGAAATTGGTTGTGGCAGAAAAATGTAAGTTCCTACTTTGTTTGTTAGAGCCTATGAAGGATGTAGTTAAGAGGGATCTCAAGGCTGACTTAGTAGGGATTTTCCACACCTTTTCTAGCAGTTCCTGGCTGGCTCAACAATGCTTTCTCCTCCATCGCCACATCTCAGTGATGCTACACCTGCCTTTGATGTGTTCGTTCGGGCATTATCCTGTAAATGACTCCATGTTTATTCCTTTCTGTACCGGCCATTGAAGTGGATCCTCCCCTTTTGATCGTCGGGGATTTGGTTGCAACAGTTAAAAGGGTTTTTCTGTTATGCAAAGATTGATCCGACGTGTTTGAAATTCAACGTACAAAACCCAGAAGACGGTCTCACACACCCTGTCCATGCATAGTCTTTGTACAATAGTGAAACAAATTATCTGTAGTTTGTTTTACAACGATATGCAATAGACAGAGCTGTTGTTACCGCGAAAGAGATCAATAATTCTTGCATTAGCACAGGTTCCTTAAAGCTTTTCATTAGCCAATCAGTCCATTTAAAGCAAACCAAACTTCTGCTGGAGAACTTGGCATCACAATGTGCACCACAAGTAGTGAGTAGCACTGAATCCACATTTATGTGACGATCTGGGCTTTTAAAGGCTGTGCTTTTAATCTTTTTATCAGCTGATGAACAGCCTGTTTCAGTTTAATGGTTGCAATAAATGTCTTACTCAATATTTTTGGTCTCATACCCATTTATTCTTTTCTTTTTTTTTCTTTTTTTTGCATTTTGAAACTCTTCTTAGAACCTTTTTAGAATCCAACAGAGCAAAATATAAATTCTTCATTTGATCTGGTGGTTACAGGAACATGTAGCTGATAGGAGATGGTCTTGGAGGTGCTATGGGGTTGCTATAGCAACCCGTAGCTCCCCTATGGCATTGCCTTTTATATATAATCATGTTTGTACAATTAAGGCATCACGTTAAAATGTGACAATATATTTTTCTCTTGGACAGCAATAACTGTCCACACAAACCAGAAAAACATTTGGATGTATTAATTTGACTAATTTTCAAGCTTACTCTTACATGTGAAAATCTAAAAATGTCCTAAGAATTTCTGGTGAAAAGTTCTGCCGTTTTTTAAACCATCAAAGTCGATTAGCCAACACAAACCGACTGCACAGATGTCACCATTTTCTATAAAGTACAAGTCTGTGTGTGTGACAAGATGACCGCTCATCTTCCAGTTATCAGCGAATGACCTTGCAGCCATTGCATTGTCAACTGCTGTATCACCCATGACTTTGTTATTCTGGCCTTTTAGCCCATTATTGTTCCTCACTATAAATATTATTCAGACTTGACTACATTTATCTACAATTCCCTACTTACAAAATGTTTTTTTTACCCTAGTAAAGTCAAAGAGAAGGAAGATACTTCAATGCTTAATCTTTGGGTTACTCTGGGATTGGGTCACAGAGAGGTCCAGACTTCCATTTAGCTGCCAAATCTGTTAGTCACAGTCTGATGAAGGCAATAGAATCACATCATCTGCAAAAGCAGAGACCGGATCTTGAGGCCAACAAAATGAATCTCCTCAACACTTGTCTGTGCCTGGAGATTTTTGCCACAATGATTATGAACAGAATGAGTGACGAAGGACGACCTCGGCGAAGTCCAACTCTCACTCGAAACGAGTCCAACTCACTGTCAAGTTAAAAGAAGCGGAGCGGTGCCATAGTTAAAAATCTCTCACCAACTTTCAAATTCAAAAAAAATTTCCCCAAACCTCAGAGTTTGAAGCCCGTTTGATGGGCTATTGTGAGCTGCATGCAAGTAAAGGCCTTCTCTCCGTCCCGACACAAAGGCGAACACATCAGTCCTGCGTTCTCAGAGCAATCTCCTCCACAAAGCAAACTCTATTAGCAAGCACCTCCCTTCAGGGCTGACACTGACTTCTCTTATCAGACTCCACTAGTGAGTGTGTTTGTGTGTTGGAAGAGGGAGAGCCTTGTTATTTAGGCTAAAATTGACCACAGAAGGCAAGCAGGCCTTGTCAGAGAGTCTTAAAAATAATGTTTCCTCGCAAAATCTTTGATGAAATCAGTGAATGTATAAAAGGTCATGCTGTTAATGATATGAGTCCTGGCGTGGGACTCAAAGAAAATGTAATCTTCCACATAAAGAAAACCAACTACAATGCCAATAGTTGTTTATCTAGCAGGCTGATACCAGAAGGACTCCACCTATCTGCCATATGAGTAACTATGACGGCAGTGAAAAAAAATGAATAAACCAGTCTTTCTGTGAAGCTCTATAACAGCATTGTTTTATAGCCGCTATACTTTTGGAACAAAAACTTTATGCATTTGAAAATTGAGGGTTTTCTTTTTTATTATATGTGAGCTGAAAAAAATTTCTACCTTATAAAAATAAGGCAGCCGTTTAAAGATTTATAAAATGGCACTTTTGTGAACCTGCATAGTATTTTTGAGTTGTCTTAACATGGTCAGAATGGTTGTAAGAAGTCAACACATACTTCTTAAAATACCAAATTTTTGAGAATAATTGTGACAGATATCTAAAGCGATGTTCCTTCTCTTTTTCTCTTCCTGCTCAAGGTCGTGTTATTATCCAGAGAATACACACAGATATCACTGCTTACAAATAGTATGTTAACTATTCCAATTTCTAAGGCATAAAAAAAATCTTAAAACTCCGTAATCTTATTATTTCTCATTACAATGAGACAATTATCCCATTATATTTTGAGATGCTATCTCCTTATAATACGATAAAATACGGAAAGTTTGGAAAAGATCATCATTTTGTGCAGCATATCTAAAGCTTAATCTACTCGATACGGACTATTAGCACGGTCTATTTAATTTGATGCCATTCTTGACAAGTGGGCAAGTGCAACGGCACAAAATGTAACAATTTAGTGTTAAATCTCTGGCATAGTCTCTTGGCTGTTGTTCAGATTTCATATTTCCACTACAGAAAATGTGTTGAGCACAGAGGGCCACTACTGTTATATATTTTTACCTTATGAAACTTTATTTTGTTGTTGTTGTTTGTTTGTGATCTAAATGATTACCTGCTGTAATACGTAACATAAAATAAAAGTCCATAATAGAATTACTGTGTTTCATAAGCACATAAATAAGGGAAAGCTGTGGACATATTAAACCCGGGCAGGGAAGGAGTGGCAGGGGAGACGATGTGTTTCGCACACACCTCAGAAAATATGCAGCTGCATCCATCCAACAGCCTTTTAACCTCATAGTGATCTCACACAGCAACTGTGTGAGCCAAGGATGGTGGTCTGTCACTGTCAGGAGAAACAAACGCTACATACAGATGAATGCTGCTCCTCCTTTGAACAAGGACATCGGCGCCTCCAAGAGGCTGCAGGAGGAACTGCATCTCTGACTGGAACATGGTTAAAACAGCGTCTATGTTAGAGATACAGAGAGGTACGTCAGGATTTTGGGTTTTAACGATTTATATGGTATTATTATTTATTGCAAAATGTTTCGATGATTGCATAATCATGTTTTATCATGCACAATCATGCATGATTATGCATGATAATCATGCATGATTGGTCAATAGTGAATGCTGTTTCCTGCAGCTCTTGGTTTTCTTTATAAACCGACACCCTACCTATTCAAGGTAGGCAGTTATCTTTGCTAATTGTCTCTTCAGTGATATCCTAACTACATTTCATTGCTTTCATTGCACGGCAGACACACCTATCGTTGTTTTTATGTTGCCATGGACGTTTAGACTAAAATCAACACAACGCTTTCATTATGTATAGTATGTGCACTTCATTTAAGTCAAAATGTATAGTCAGACACAATTAGCAAAGGACATTCTCACTACATAAAGAATGAGTTTCATTACTGTAGAGACAAAAGGTCAAAACTTCCCAGCAAATTGGTTTGACTGAAACCATATTTTTCCTGAATCAGGAAAACTTCCACTATAGAAGACTTCAAATTCCCTTTTGTGTCACCAAAAATAAAATAAAAAAATAAAATAAAAACAACTTTTTGTTGTTCTCATAAATGTTTATGTCTTACAGCTTGAACAGTACAGGAAAGTACATAATAAACTAGAGTACTAACACAGAGTAGAAACAAGAAAATAGGTACAACTAAGCCAGAACAATGACATGACGCAGGGGGACCATCACATCCCGGCTGCTTCTTTCAGGCGCTGTACATCCAGACTTCATTGTGGTGCGTTAAAGCAAAGTACGACTCATAGTGAGCCCCAGTATAAATGTCAGAAATAAACTTTTTTTCTGCTTTAGTCAAGGCTTCAATGAGGATTTTTTTGTTTTCCTCAGCAGTAGTGGAGCTTGGGGTTCCACTGTAAGACCTGAGGAGAGAGAACAGGAAAGTTCAAACCTTGTGTGGCGCCGCTGATCACCCTCTTACCACCCCCTGCACCCTCCTCACTTTCTCTCTGCTATACTACAGCTAGCATAGCATGTTATGAATGCCCAGGCAAGTTAGCATGGCCACGGATGACAGCAAATAAACAGTTTTCCTGTAAGTTGTTTTTCCGCCTCTAGCACATTGAGCAGCAAGTATACGAGGATGATAGACAACTTTTATGAGTTTTAAATACTTTAAAGCTTAAAGTGATTAGCATTATTTTTGACTTATGTCTTTTTATCTTGGTTTCTGAATTACCTGCTCCACCTGATCACACTTGACAAACCTTGAAACATCTTTTTACAAGAATCTTTTCTAACTGGGTCGAGTTCCAACAAGGCAACAACGCTCACCGGACATAGATGGTGGTGGCAGCTTTGTGCTCCAGTGTGACCGATGTATCGGTGATCTCAGGCTTCGAGCCGGGTGCAAGAAACCACGACAAGGAAGCAGAAGGAGTCTGACCGTCTGTTGAAGTTATCAGTGCGGGCCAGCCTTCGAGGACCTCATGACCTGGAAAAGAGGACCAAACCGTCACAGAAGAACAATGTACAGATAAAACCTCTTAAAGTGGAAAAGCCGGTTTGACATCATCTGTTGTCACCTGAACTGCAGTCTGGCTCCAGTGGTTAGCACTGGAGTTTCTCTTTCTCTCACATGACAGAACATTGGCGATAAAATAAGAGAACATTTTCATTGTCTAAAGTAAACCAAGTCCTAAAATATGCATGTCAGTGTGTGAGTTGATGTAATATCAGTGGGTAAGGGGTAATTTCTTTCCAGTTTGTTGGTTTTGCTTTAGTAATTTATTTTGACAGGGGGTACTCTCTCCCCCTGTCCCTGAAACATCCAACACCTGTCTTTTTTTCTTTTTGTTAAAAATTTTCTGGCACTAGTGAAAACAGTAATCTAGCAGTAACGGATGGAAAGACATGTGGCAAAGGAACCGAGGAAGGGACTTGGGCTGCGTTGATGATGTCTGTAGGCTCACTACGCCCATCATTAAACAGCGTCTGAAAAGAAACAAGGCCATGTGTCTCTGTTTTTGTCCGTCTTCCCCCTTTTCTCTCAGTATGTAAGTTTGTAGGGACTAGACATATTATTCAAAGAGCAAAAAAACAAATAAAAAGTCTTGCCTTAAAAAGTCGTGACAGGTTGACAATTCATGGAAGCAAAAGTGATAAAAAAATAAATTAAAAAAAACCCACAAGCAAACAAACATAAAATTTGATATAATAATATTATAATTATAATCATAATTATAATAATAATTATTATTAATGAGTCTGCAACAAGATGTGCAAATTGCTTCACATCTTAACACACTTTGTAGGCTATTTTGTGGTCAAACTTGTTCCAGATTTCCCATTGTAAACATTAGCATGCAGAACTTGTCTTTATATGAGATCTTTAGTGATTTGCCTTTCGGAAAACTAAGCCCGGCACTCGGGGCTCTAGAGCAATCATGCAGCGGCGCGCCATGTTTTTGAGGTAAAACATGTTTGTAGTTGACAGGAAATTTGAAAATATCACTTGATAGTTATGTGTTATTGGAAGACAAAGATTAATACCTAAACACCGACTATAAAGTTGTTTTTTTTTTAAAAAGGCAATCATTAAAATTTAAAAAAAATAAATTAATAATGCTTAGCCAGCTGGGGGCAAACGTAAAGCCTGGTGGCCCGCCAGGCTTGTAATACACTGAGGAAAACCTTGACCTTTGGTACTTTGACTTCATTGCTCTGCTTTGTGCTTCACAAGTGGCTTCCAAAACAATATCATTGTTTAAGCAAAAAGATGAAGCTCAAGCTCCTGATTTACCCGCTTCCTTCTGTGTGTCGCAGAAAGCTCTCAGTGTCTTCGCTGCAGTCATGAATGAAGAACTGTCTCTGCTGCTCAGCTTCGTGGTTATCCAGTCGGTGTCAACATAGCGCCGCTCCTCAAAGTCCTGCACACAGCAAGCAAATAAAAATCCTTTTTCTACTGACATAGAGAAACCACTAAACATTTTGGTTTTGAGGTTTCTACCTCGTTCGTCTCTATGACTTGATACTTCGGACATGGATAGTTACTGCAGGACGAAGACTGACTGCTGCAGGTCGACACCAAGACGAGAGTTACGAGTGTGAGCAGCAGCTTCTCCATCTTCTCCTGACAGACTCTGCAGACAGACTGCTGTCATCTGTTCTTTTACATGAAACTCATCCACTTAAAAAATCCAGATAATCTAGTCAAACAACCCATCCCACATATTTCTGCGGCCCTGCCGGGAAGACAGGTGTTCGCTTGGGTGTGTTTTACAATTCCAAATTGCTTTCTCATCGCTTGCATCTATTTTGAAAGCAATGAATGGAAGACTACATGCATTATGCAAACTCCTGTGAAAGTCGTTCAGCATGATTTAAACCAGAAACCAGAAAGTGGCTAACCAGTGTAGTAGTGGCAGATGTAAATAAATCTGCAAACTGTGGATTAAAATGAAAAGTTAGTACATGTTATTTGTGTGTGTTATGTATTTTATCAGCTTTTCTTGAAATTTGACTTCTTATTGTCAAGAAAGTGGTTATCTATTTCAGATAATTTAGAAAATGTAATAAAATCTTAAGTTCATACTAGTTATCTTGGAGCAATTCACATTTTCGCCCACTTCCAGGGTGGTCATATCCACTGGTCAGTATTTATTTATTTTTTGGGGATTTTTTTAATAAGATTTTTTTCATGCAGGATTAAAACTTGCAACCAACTACTCTAGGTTAGTTGGAACAAAAACAGCTTGTACTATCGTATCAGCAGATGTTACATTTCAATCACATTCTGCTTCTATTTATAAGGAAATGATCACATGGAAGAAAGGAAGCAACAGCTGAACCTACAAATAAACTCATTATACCCCATTTAGGGGCAGACGTCGCAAATTAGACCAGTGCAACAAATATTGTATTAAGTATATGGTATTTGTTAATAGTTCCTTACCATTTTGCTGCTTTCTTTCATCACTTCTAGCTCTTTTTTTCCCTGTTGGTTGCCTAGCTCTCTGGTTTTTCTTTGTTGTTATCAGTTTGTGCTCGTTTGTTTGTGGTGACTTTAGGTTCATGTCTCGGCTCAGGCTCCAAACTGGTGGCGTCACATTCTGCAGAGTTTGTTGTCGGTAAGTCATCACGGCCTGTTTTGCACTTCCTGCTGGGAAGAAAGTGTCTTTGTTAGTTCTGTTAAAGCATCATGTTGCAAAGTAGAAGTAGAGGACTGTGAGAAAAAAAAAAGTTTGACCCAACATTCCAGGTCAGAGTAAAGTAACTGATTTTGAATCTACCTGCATTGTTATGATGAATGTTTTTTTTGTCACCAATTCTGTTCATTACTTTCATGGACAGAATTTCTAGGCTCAGCCAAGGTGTTGAGAGGATCCGTTTTGGTGGCTTTAGGATCGCATGTCTGCTTTTTGCGGATGATGTAGTCCTGTTGGCTTCATCAGGACGTGATCTGCAGCTCTCGCAGGACCGCTTCATCTATGGTCATGAGCTTTGGGTCATGACCGAAAGAACAGGGGCACGGATACAAGCAGCTGAAATGGGTTTTCTCCGTAGAGTCTGAGCTCTCCCTTAGAGACAGGGAGAGAAGCTCAGTCATCCAGGAGAGACTCAGAGCAGAGCTGCTGCTCCTTCACGTCGAGAGGAGCCAGTTGAGGCTGGGGCATCTGGTCAGGATGCCTCCTGGACGCCTCTCTGGTGAGCTGTTTCGGGCGATGGATGGATGGATGGATGGATGGATGGAAAACAATCAAATATCACCAGTACAAACATGTAATTTGTACTGAACTGGCAAACTGAACAAACAGAAATAACTCGGTATATTAATGTAATGTATATTTTACTCCGGGCTAGCAGAGCCGCTGCTAACCTTACAGGCAGTAAACACACTGTAGTGTAAGGAATACAGCAGTGCGCACAAAAATCGAGAAATTCCCTGCGCTACGGTATCCCCGTCAGGACAAACATGTCAGAATTGCGGTAGTGCCAGCAATTCCAGAAAACAACAGCACCCTCTTTTGGAACACGTATGCACTGCTTTACATTAAATTATTTTGGTTTAAATATTTGGGTTGTTGTGTTGCATGCTTCTGATTGGTTGTTTTGAGGTCACGTGCCACGTACAGCCAGAGACGCCCCACTGCAGCGGCACAGCTGTTCTGCTTCTAATTAAGCAGCGTGCAGATCTGGAAGGAGATAAAGCCACAGACAGCGAGTCGGACCCGGGCTGGCTACAGGTGTTGGAGTTGCAGGACGGCGGAGGCGGACCGGAGGGCTCGAGTCAGGAGGACTGGTCACCAGGGAGTACCCCCCCATCTGGTAGCCGTCGGGGAGCGGGCGGCCAGCTATAGGGGAAGTTACTGGATCGCTGCTGAGGTCCGCTGGGGACCGGAGGATCAGTCGAACCGAGCCAAAAAGATCGGGAGCAGTGGAGGACCGCCGCCCCCGGGCCAGCTAAGACGCTATGTTACAGAATTGTTTATCAGCTCTGTTCACAATCCCTGCAGTTTATAAATGTACAATCATAAAAAAACCTATCCATTCATTCCAAACCAAACCACCATTCACTCACACACTCACACCTAAGGACAGGACAGAGGGAG
>CAEGAD010007659.1:0-14963 GCA_903067055.1 Poeciliopsis paucimaculata | reverse complement strand
TGCTAGTGCTGTTAGCTAGCTAAGCTAGTGCAGGAAGCTCCATATGCTAGTGCTGTTAGCTACATATGCTAGTGCTGGTAGCTAGCTAAGCTAGTGCAGGAAGCTCCATTTGCTAGTGCTGTTAGCTACATATGCTAGTGCTGTTAGCTAGCTAAGCTAGTGCAGGAAGCTCCATATGCTAGTGCTGTTAGCTACATATGCTAGTGCTGTTAGCTACATATGCTAGTGCTGTTAGCTAGCTAAGCTAGTGCAGGAAGCTCCATATGCTAGTGCTGTTAGCTACATATGCTAGTGCTGTTAGCTAGCTAAGCTAGTGCTGTTAGCTACATATGCTAGTGCTGTTGACTACATATACTAGTGCTGTTAGCTACATATGCTAGTGCTGGTAGCTAGCTAAGCTAGTGCAGGAAACTCCAAATGCTAGTGCTGGTAGCTACATATGCTAGTGCTGTTAGCTACATATGCTAGTGTTGGTAGCTAGCTAAGCTAGTGCAGGAAGCTCCATATGCTAGTGCTGGTAGCTAGCTAAGCTAGTGCTGTTAGCTACATATGCTAGTGCTGTTGACTACATATACTAGTGCTGTTAGCTACATATGCTAGTGCTGGTAGCTAGCTAAGCTAGTGCAGGAAACTCCAAATGCTAGTGCTGGTAGCTACATATGCTAGTGCTGTTAGCTACATATGCTAGTGTTGGTAGCTAGCTAAGCTAGTGCAGGAAGCTCCATATGCTAGTGCTGGTAGCTACATATGCTAGTGCTGTTAGCTACATATGCTAGTGCTGTTGGCTACATATGCTAGTGCTGTTAGCTACATATGCTAGTGCTGGTACCTAGCTAAGCTAGTGCAGGAAGCTACATATGCTAGTGGCTGGTAGCTACATATGCTAGTGCTGGTAGCTAGCTAAGCCAGTGCTGTTAGCTACATATGCTAGTGCTGTTAGCTACATATGCTAGTGCTGTTAGCTACATATGCTAGTGCTGGTAGCTAGCTAAGCTAGTGCTGGTAGCTACATATGCTAGTGCTGTTAGCTACATATGCTAGTGCTGTTAGCTACATATGCTAGTGCTGGAAGCTACATATGCTAGTGCTGGTAGCTAGTGCGGGTTATTTTCAGCCATTTCTTCAAGTCGCCATCCCTCTGCAGAGAGCGGTAAAACAATATAGCCGCATTTAATCTGTGACAGCTGGTGTTCCCACGTATTTTATAGCCTAGAACCTTTGTGGAAAGCCGGTTAATGAATTGCTAACATGTAAACAAATGGCGGAAGTCGCCCCATAAATCACACTAAGCCTCATGGCGGCTAGGAATAAGGTGGGTAGAATATTTTTACAATTAATGGAGTAATCAGATCTCTTCTCCAGCCCCCACTGAAGATGCGGTTCTGAAAGCAGAAAAGCTGACATGCTCCAAGCATCGCGCCACACAATTTAACTGCTTATTTGTCGCCCAAAACTTGATAAAACACCGGAAAATTCAACATCATGATGCTAGCACTTAGCTACAACTCATAGGTGGAAGTGACATCGCTGCACACCACAAATAACGACCGGGTGGAACGCGGTGCCCCACAATAAAACATCATTTAACGAGGCTTTGAGGCAAATACAGTTTCCTTGAGGAATTTTAATAACAGAGGAACTCAAATCATTTGCGGAATCGTTTCAGCCCTAAACTGAAGTTATTAGATTAAGAATCTAGAGTTCTAGATCTAGAGTCAGCTTCAGTTGTCCCAGCTGAAACCAGAGATCAGGCTGACCTGACCTCTGACCTGACCCTTCAGAGCCACATCAAGAAAATTCCAAAGTTCTACCCAACTGCATGAAGTGTATCAGAACTTCCACCATGAAGCAGAACCGGCCAACTGGACTCATTCCCTCTGAGAGAAGAACAATCTGCAGGCAGCTGGGACGGCCGGAGAACCCGGAGCGCCGGGAAGAACCCAAGTAGTTAGCTTCACTAACCACTAAACACATAGAACTGTTAGCAGCTAATGCTAATGCTAACCACGAAGTCGTCTGTCTCTCATCTCATTGAGTTTCTGATTCTGCTGCGTTTCATCACTTTAACGTTTTAAAAACATGACGAGACATAAAGTTCATCCAAGTCATGAAGGTGGGAAACATTTCATGGTAACATGGCAGCCATCTTAAAAATGGCAGCCATCTTAAAAATGACTGGTGGGAAATGTGAAAAACATCCACGCTGAGGGTTAGCATGCTAATGCTAATATCAGGAACACGCTGCTCTACTTTCTCTGACATGGGTTGTTTGACCTCTTGACCTCTGGAGGCTCATCTGGTCAGGACAGGATCCAAAGTTCTGACCCAGGAAGCCCAGCAGGACCCGGTACCACCGCCGGAGTTCTGATCTGGTTTTGGTTTGTTTCTCATTCATCTGGACTGGACCTGCTGGTTTTGGACCTTCTGGACCTCGGTGGGTTTGACCCAAAGTCACTCAGATGTTCTTTGACATGAGGGGAAAAGAGAACCTGGACTCGGTTCTGCTTGTGTCTAGAACCTGGGGTTCAGGTCAGCTCCCTGAACCGGCGCTGGCTCTCTGCGGCTGCAGCTCGTTAAGCTCAGCGATGTCGGCGTCTGGAGGCACTAAGCATCCACAGATGGAGATCAGCGCCGTGGCAACGGCTGGTCCTGATTATCCGTCCAGACGGAAAACCGGCTCCCGTTTGTTCTAAACAAGGTGTCTGCTGTGGATGCAAACAGAGCGAGGCGCAGTAACTCAGCCCCTCCGTTTCCAGGAACATCCAGCGGAGGAATCTGGCTGAGGGCTCTGAACCGGCTCCAACATAAACCTGCAGCGCTGCGACGCTCCCGGGGGAAGAAATCCCATTTCCTGTTTGGAAACACTGCGCTCCTTATGACGGCTTCCAGCGCCGAGCCACCAGACGCCTCTGGGAGAAACACTGCTGGCTTCACCTCAACCCGGACAGGACAGCGGCCGGGTCCAGTCTGACCCAGAACCAGTCAAACGTCTGATTCGACCAATTACCCAGAATTCCCCCTGAGATCCATCATCCCTGTATCTTCTAGAAAACCTCCAGAATCGTCTGGAAAACGATGGCGGCTCGTTTCCTCAGAGTCCGGACGGTTTTCATGAATCCAGGAAGTTTGCAGCTCATCCAGACGGTTGGAAACAGGTAACAGAAACACCTGGACAGGTGACACCTGGTGGTAGGTCCCGGTACTGCAGGCCAGCTACTGGCAGCAGCAGGAAACTAATCCCACATTTCACCAAAGTTCAGCCTGACGTGAAAACAGTTGGAGAAAGGTCGCATTCGGGCAAAAAAGTTCCGATTTCAGTTGCATTCGACAATGCAACTTTTTTTTCCAAATGCGACCCACTTCCAACTTCACATGGCAGCCTGGACGACCCGATTCTAGAGGTACCACCCGGATCTGGAAGTAAATCAGGTCCGTCTGCGTCTGCAGGCGTTTATCCGACATGCAGCAGCAGAACACAGACTGCAAACATAACTCAGGAGCCTGAGTCAGTGAACGCATCACATCCTAACCCACCACTCCATCCACACAGAACCGGGTCAGAACTGGGTCAGAAACTGCAGCCAGGCTCCGCTAAAGGCTGCTTCACCTGTCCACTTCCTGCAAACAAAAACCTCACTTCCTGTTTTGTTTCTGTCCGGATGCGGTTGGGCTGCAGAACCATCCGGACCGAGCCGCCCGACCCGGATGGTTCTGGTTGAACTGAGACTCACGTGGGTTTGCCGCAGATCTTGCGGTGGTACCACTGCTTGCAGTTGGTGAAGTACTTCCTGTTGGTTCCTTTGATCTGCTGCATGGCGCAGACGTTGGGCCTGGAACAGAAAACCCAGAGACGTCAACTGGGTCAGAACCTCTACAGCTCCATTTAAGGAGGAATGCAGCTCTGGTTGCAGACAGAACCAGCAGTTCAGCCGGTTTGGGTTCATTTCTCCTTAGATGTGACATTGAGATCCATAAAGAAATGAACCAAAAACAGCCAATCGGAGCCAAGAGGCGGGTCTTAGCGCTGCCAATCAACGTCATGTACTCGCTGCTAATCGCAGAGAACGACTTGCGTCACAGAAAAAACATTTAATTGCCTAATTTGAGGCTATGCTAACTAGCCTAGCATTTAGGCTAGTTAGCATAAACACAAGGGTGATTGAAGCTGTAAGACTGTAGTTACAGGCAGAGATCTGATCACAGATGGGAAAAGATAAAACTTTAAATCACCCGGTGCAGAACCTGAACGGAGTCAGAACCAGGTCAACCTTAAATGACCTGATTCCACCTTTATGAGACTCAGCCCACCTTAAAAGAACCGGTTCATCTCAACTAAGACTCCCTCTGTAACTAACTGGGTCCACCTTAAACTGAGACGGTTCTAGCAGAACTCTGGTACCGAGCAGAACTCTGGTACCGAGCAGAACTGAGCTGCTGCAGGTTTCACTACTACAGCAGTACAACCAGCAGAGGGCGCCCTGCAGGTCCAGATGTCGGGATCTGGACAAGTTCTGCAGAACTTTTCCTGCTCGGACCCAGAAGAACTTCGGTCTCTGGCGCGCTTACAGAAACCGTTTGTCAGCTGCTGGACCAGAACTCTGGGCGGTTCGGTTCGGTCACTCACCCCTGCTGCCGGCCTCGGATCCGGCTGTGCTGCAGAACCGTCTGGTAGGGAGACCGGGCCCCGCATACGGCCAGAACCACGGCCAGAACCGGAACCAGCAACCACGGCTTCATTTCGACTAAACAGAGTCCAACTCCTGGTACCGTCCGAACCGTCCTGCTGCTCTGCTCGCAAGGTTCTGCTGCCTGAGGAGGAGGAGGAGCAGGGGGAGGGGGAGGAAGAGGAGGAGGAGCAGAGACCCAGTTAAAGTTCTGACCTCAGCCCGCTGAGGGAACTGGATCAGAACCGAACCTTCACCACTCGGACTTGGATCCTCCTTTTCCAAACAAAGCTGGAAACCCGAAGGGGCGTGGCCAGGGGAGGGGGCGGGGCTTCACTGCAGGTTCGGATGACCCAAACTGTGGACTCAGCGGTGTTGTCATGGCAACCAAACAGGACCTGACCTCTGACCTCTGCAGGGAGGTGAATGAACTGGTTCCAGGTGAAGAATCTGAACGTCCTAATCTGGACCAACAGAACTCTGGATCCAGAACCTTTTCTATTCACACGTTTCTGATACGACCGTAAAGCTGACGCACAGCTAATGCTAATCCGCTAAGAGCAGGAAGTAGCTAAGTTCTGCTTCGATCTGATTGGATGCTGGAAACGCCTGTCGTTGTTCAAGCTGCGCTAAAAGCAGTTAGCATATTAGTGAAGCTGTGCTAGCATAAATTAGCATCTGAATGCTAAACATATAGCAGCTAATGCTAGTGTTAGCATCCAGAGTCCCCATTGAACAGCCAGGACTTCCTGAAAAACCTTCAAAACTGAAATCAGATCAATAATCAATAATTTAACAGCAGAAAATGTTTCTGCTTTTGCTCTTTAAAACGCCATAAATCTCTCAGAGTCTGATGTGAATCAGCTTCATCATCATCATCATCAGTCTGATGGAAACCAGAACTGGGAACAAACCAGTTAGAGAACTGGGACTGGGCGTCGCCGCCTCAATCTGTTTCCAGTTAGAGCTTCTGCTGCAGCACCAGGACTGTGTGTGTGTGTGTGTGTGTGTGTGTGTGTGTGTGTGGGACACAGAGCTGCTTTGTGCACACGGCCAGGTTTCCAGATGTTCTCAGAGGTCAAAGGTCAGCATGAGCAGCAGCCTACCATCACTTTATGAATATGATGAATCATCTGAAAACTAAAAGCTGTGATTTGATCAGGATCAGCAGACCAAGAGTCTGAGTCCTGATCCTGGAGAATCCTGGAGAGTCCTGGAGAATCCTGGAGAGTCCTGGAGAATCCTGGAGAATTTGTCAGTCTGGAACTCAAACTCGGTCCGGTTTCATCCTGACAGGAATAAAGCAGAACCGAGAGGAGTTCTGATGACCAAACAGAAAATCTTCTTCCTTCTCGTTTCGTTTATGTTGCAATAATTCAGAAAAACTTTTGCAGCCATTTTGACTCCAAACAGGAAATTTAATGTAAATAAAGTTTTTCATGTTTCAAATGTTTTTACTATTAAAATAAATCTGATTCATATTTGTGTTCCTTTAGTTCAACAAATATGCAAATTAGCCGATGACGTCATCGAGCCGCTTCTTCCTGTTTTAAATGTATTTTTGAAGAATCGGATCAGAACTCCCTGAACCAGCGACCCGTTCTACAGAACCTCTGGACCATCAGAACCTCTGGACCATCAGAACCCAGAGGTTCTGATGGATCTGACTATTGAGGGATTTTTCTGTGAGAATCTGGGATTATAATCTGGATTTAACTGGAACCAGTAGCAGAAACTAAATTTGGAGAAAAGTGATAGTAGTTTCCATCAGAACTCTGTAAGGTGTTCTAGGGTTCTGTTCATCAAACTGGGCCGAACCGGCTGCAGAGGATAAAGATCGTCCAGATGGACTCCAGCGCCCCCTGCTGGAGGAGCAGAAGACTTTCTCTGGGATTCATCAGAGGTACTGAAGCTTTGGGTCCATGGAGGGATGTTGGACCGGACCGGTTCTGGAAGCTGTGCTTCCCACATCCTGACAGGCAGAACAACGGAACCGCTGCCTGATCTGTGGCTCCGCCCACTGCTGCACCTGGACAACAGACAGGAAGTTTACCTGAACTGCTTCCTCTGCAGGTTCCTCTGACGGACCAATCAGAAACCAGATGAGGCTTACCTGTCAGCAGGTGACCCTGATGATGTCATCCAGACAGGAGATCTCTGAGCTGCACCTGAAAGCAGCTCACAGATCCTCTCCTGAACAGATGAGTTACTCTGAGCAGACACTCTGATTGGCTGATCGATAGATGGAATGATTTACTGATGGATTGACTGAACTGGGTTAGGACTAGTATCAGGATTGATGCAGTTCACTACATTTCCCAGGATGCACCTCTGGGTTGGATTAAGTGTTGGGAGCAGCCAGAGGTCATCCCTTCATTTCATCTGAAGCCTTCTGATCGATTTATTGGTAAATCAACTCCGATTAAACGTTCAGTTTAATCAGCTGCTGTTTAAAAGAAACAAAAACAAATAAATAAATAAACAAGGCTTTGTGTTATTATTTTAAACGACAAGAGAAATTTTCCAACTTTTGTCTCTTCAGCCTGACGGTCAGCCCGGTTCAAACCAGACAGGTTCCACCATGATGAGTGAATTAATCGTTTCTCATTGCTGATATTAGAGGACTGAAGCTGCTGAGAGCTCAAAAATGAAAACTTCCTGAAAAGATGAGAGTGTTTCTGGAAAATCCCCTTCTAATGCTAAATATGACGGATTACTGGATAAAAGACATTTGCTAATTTTTAGTGGTTTAAATGTTATCAACATAACAATCGTTGAGAATTTGGAAACGTTATTGGCCAAAGCAATGAGGAGATTATACCTGCAATAATCTCTCCCCCCTACAAAGAGCTGGTTATTTCAGGCAGCTAAAATATTTGGTTCCTCCTCGTAGCTTAAAAAATGACTGAATGTCACCAAATCCTCAGGATTTATTGTTGATGATGAGAGGAAGAAACACAGTCAAAGACTGGCAGGTAAATTCATTTATTCCCATTTTATGGAGGGGGAACAGGCAGCTGATGTATCCATTATCCTCCCCCATAACCTGGGGAAATAAAGAACAACTGTTTCCATATTCTCAAAAATGATGTGTGATAGCAGGTAGTAGAAATATCCTTAATCCAGTAATCTGTCAGATTTTACATTAGAACAGGATTTACCAGAACGTCGACACTCTCATCTTTTCAGGAAGTCTTCATGCAGCTTCCATCCTCTAATATCAGCAATGAGAAATGATTAATACCCTCATGATGTTGGAAACCTGTCTGGTGACGGACTGTAATCTGTCCGGCTGAACAGACAGAAGTTGGAGAAAATCTCTTGGTGTTTAAAATAATAACACAAAACCTTGTTTATTTATTTATTTTACAATTTTGTTAGCAGCCGATTAAACTGAAAGTTACAATCTGAACATGATTGTGTGAGTTGTTTTACCGATTAATCGATCAGAAGTGCCTCTCTGGCTGCAATGCGCGCTCCGGACGCAGGGGGGCGGAGTGGAGCCACTTGTTAAATTATACAGTCAGGAAGTTTACCTGAACCACTTTATTCACTCATTATAAATTAGTTTCAAACATTTAATTAGCCAAATATCTAATCCCATAAACATTTAGCTCTATGCTAAGTACCTTGCTTTATTTAGCCTGAAGCTAACAACTTAGCTGATTATTCAGCCAACAGAGAAAAATGACATGGAAATTCACTGGCCGACGACAAGAACTATCAAAATAAAACCTGGATTTTGGGAACTTTTTAACTGAATCCTTCGATGCTGATAGTTGTGAAATACTGAGCCAAACATTTGAATTCTGGTGCCAGGTGAGTCGGGTTCTACTGGGCCAGAACCCGACCCACAAGCGGAGTGAGAGCTCTGACTGTTTGACCTATCTGTGCAGCAGGAGGCGGATAAAAGCTGCAGCATCACCTGCTGCAGCTCAGACCCGAACCTGGACCCGCTGCTGGTCTCTGTGGTCCAGTTCCTCCTCCTCCGTTCCGGTTCTGCTCGGAACGCCGGAACCAGGCGGCCTCACTGACCGGAGATGCCGGTTCGGATCCCGGACGACTCAGACTTCTCCTCCTTTAAGGATCAGTGTCTGAGTCCAGACGGATGGAGCAGCCGGTACCACAAGGGCGGAGTGACGGTGTGGTGCCGCGAGCAGGACAGCAGCTCGGTCCAGAAGATCAAGGTAAGTCACCTGGGAGACCTTCACAATAAAAGCTCCAGGAAACATTTCACGTTAACCTCAGCAGGTCCAGATGAGACTTTCCTGCTGTGTGTGTGTGTGTGTGTGTGTGTGTGCGTGTGTGTGTGTGTGTGGCTCTGGTTCCTCAGAAATCCAGAACTACAATGTCAACTTTTCCAGAACCTGCTGACCCGGTACCACCGGACCTTCTGAGGAATCAGAACCTGAATGATGCATGGAAACATCTGAAACTGGAGCTGAAACCGGATCCGGAGGAAAACCCGGTCCAGTCTCCAGGCGGGTCACAAGATCCGCAGCAGTTTGACGTTTTGTTATCAAAACACCAGCAGGGCCCGGTTCTGGTTCCGTACTTTTTAAGCTTCACAGCTTATGGACCACAAGAACCCTTTCATGGTTCTGTTCCAGAAACTGGTGGTTCTGTTTATGAAGAAAACACATCCTGGTTCTGGTTCTGGTTCTGGCAGGATCCAGACCAGCTCCAGTGTTTGAGGTTCTGCTTTACGCCCAGTAAGCTGCTGCTGGTGCATTGTGGGTAATGTAGGCACCGACTGCATTCAGGAGGTCAAAGGTCAGAGCGGGAATCTATCTTCTTCTTCTGTGGACCTCCCAGCCCGGCTCTGGACCCGCTTGAGCCTGCAGGTGGTTCTGCTCAGGTGAGGTCATGACCTCTGTGCATCAGGGTGAGGTCACTGTGAAGACCAGCTGAATCTACCTGAGTCGGTTCTGATGGATCCACTTGTGGAGTCGTCTAGATGAAGAATCAATCAGATCCTGAAACTGGAAGCTCTTATTTTGAAATGAGCGCAGGAAGTGTTTGGGGAAACAGACGTTGGAGCTGACAGAAGGAACCGTTCAAATCTCCTTCATTGGTTAAAGAGTGAATTGTTCAGAAACTGAACTGGTTGATGTTCAACCAACTCTGGGTCTGGAGTCTGAAGCAATTCTTCCAGAAGGTTCTGCCGGGTTTGGACCAGCCAGACGCCCTGAACCCGGCATCATGGCCTCCGATGAGCCGCAGCAGCTGGCTGATGAAGCTCAGGACGTCCTGAATGATTGATGCAGTTCCTGAGTTCTGCTGATTGAGTTACCGGATCCAGTGACAGCCGCCCAGCCGAGCCCGACGGCCCTGAAACATTACAGCCTGGAAAAGATGACGTTCTGCAGGCAGCGGCTCCTCCCATGGTGTCCGGTAACCAGTGAGGAAGAGGAGGCTGAAGGCTGCAGTTTAACTCCTGGACAGAGATCCTGGAACGTTGTTCAGAGGAAACTAGCGGTCTGACGTAGGTTGGGCGGTACCAGCAGATCGTCATCATCCTGATCTTCATCCTCAGAGATGTCTCAGCCTCCAGATGGGGGTTGTTCTCATCTGATAGCATCACCTCAAGTTTTCACCACATTTACAGTCAAACCTGAATGAACAGTTGCATCAAGACGTTCTCTAGAAACAGCTGGTTGATGATCTGATGACGATCATAAGGCTGAAGTTGGAACCAAGCGGCTCAAAGTTTAGAAAGTTGATATCTGGAGGTTTGAAGACACCGGAGATCCTGCGGTCGGTTCCTCGGGTCGGTTGTTGTTTGTTGGGTTTTCTCTTCATTAAAGCTGAATGACTCCGTCTGCTCGGCTCCACCTGAGCTTCCAGATCAGCTGGTCTGCCTCTGAGCAAGGCAGTGATCAGGTGTCTCCTTCAGAGGTCATGTGAGAGTTGAACTTCAAACTTCACTTTCCTGAAGATCAGAACACAAGAAGTTCAGCCTGGAGTCGTGTTACAGGGAACGGGTGGAGGATGGGAGGATGGCCATCCGATGGAGGCCGTTGATGACGGTTCTACTTCCAAAACCTCTGACCTTTAGGCTCGGGTTCTGCTCTGAACGTCCTGCTGAAACCGGTTCTTCTCTGTCTCTGTTCCAGATGAGGATCGTGTGCAAAGACGTGACGGCAGAGACGCTGTACGACGTCCTCCATGACACCAGCTACCGTAAGAAGTGGGACACCAACATGATCGACACCTACGACATCGGCAGACTGACGGTCAACGCAGACGTGGGATATTACTCCTGTCAGTGCCACTGGACCCAGTCCAGACTTTATTCCAGAATCTGACTCAAAACCAGACCGGCCTCGGCATTTAAATCATAAAAATAGATGAAAGTCTCATCCTGATTGGTTGTTTATGGCTTAAGTTTGTAAAGTTACACAGAGGAGAGCAGCTGCTGGCGGTCTGAGGCCTGGCTCCTGGTTCTGTCTTCATCCTGGACCGGGAACGTTGAATCAGGTCCTTAAAGCTGCCCAGGTGTGTTGTGGACAGTTCTGGTGGTTGGAGGCTGAGGAAGGAGCAGTATCGGCATGATTCTTGTTCCCAGTGCAGTTTGATTCCTCCAACTCTACTTTCATGCTGAACCTATTGGCTAAACAGCAAACAGAAAACTTAGAACCTGGAAATTGGGTCTGAGTGTTGGAGAAGTTTTCCCTCATTGGTGGGCAGAGGAGACGTTTGTGAGCAGATTCCTGGTTTTTACGGTCACTTCCTGTGGAATGTGATTCATCTTTGGCTGGATGTTGAACATGAACAGTTCAGCTTAGACTGAACTGTTCATTTATTCCCTCTCTGGTGTGTTTGAAGGGAAATGCCCGACGCCTCTGAAGAACCGAGACTTTGTGACGATGCGGTCTTGGCTTCCTCTCGGCAGCGACTACATGATCATCAACTACTCCGTCAAACACCCGGTCAGTGTCTGCTGCTGGTGGAGGTGGTGTTGCAGACAGAGGTTCTGGAGAGTACTGACCCGTCTCCTGTTCCCTGTTGAGCTCAGCAGCATGTTTACACCTCTTTAGTTACGGCAGAAGGATCATGTTTTACTAGAACCACAGGAAGTCATCACATTGCTCTCTCACGTGTCTGTTCATCTCCATAGCAACATCCTCCGAAGAAGGACTATGTCCGAGCCGTGTCTCTGCTGACGGGCTACCTGATCCAATCCAACAGTGCCACCAGCTCCACCCTCTACTACCTGACCCAGGTGGACCCCCGAGGTGAGGCAGCATTCTGACCTCCGTTCTGACCTCCGTTCTGACCCCCAGAGACCTGACCTGAGTCTGTCCCTCAGTCTGTCCCTCAGTCTGTCCCCTCCTGTGTCCTACAGGCTCTTTACCAAAGTGGGTCGTTAACAGAGTCTCTCAGTTCGTGGCTCCGAAGGTAAAAGTCGATCCGGTTCCTCCTGCAGATGCGTCTCTGTCCCCTGTCCCACCCTGTCCTGCCGTCTCTGTCCCGCCAGGCCATGAGGAAGATCTACAAGGCGTCTCTGAAATACCCGGAGTGGAAGCGGAAACACGACCCGACCCTGAAGCCGTGGATGTACCCGGAGCAGAACACGCTGCCCTCCATCAGCCCGGCAGAGCTGACGCTGCAGCGGGCGGACTCTCTGGAGAACATCGACGAGAGCGGCGTGAGCGAGGAGAAGGCGCAGCACAGCGACGACGAGGAGACCTAGGAGTCGGACTGTCCAGTGTCTGTCCCGTCCTCTGCCTCCACCCCGAAACCTTCTGTCCACACCGTGACCCCTGAACGACAGAGGTCAGCCACAGACTGACCTCTGTCTGCACCAGGGGTGTCCAAACTCTTTGGCATGTTGGTCAAAAGTTTTAAATAGGCCAAGAAAATAAAAATACAAAATAAAGCAAATGCTCATCCAATATTTCTGTCAGTAAGTGAGGATGTTCACTCGATCCAAACCATCAAAAGGATTTTGCTGTAAGAGAAACATCTAGTTTACAAATTATTTTCATAGCAAACTGATTGTCAGTGTTCGGATCAGGATGTCGTCACTTTCCTCCAAAACAAACCAATAAATAAAAACAGCTGATTTTTGTTGCGATAAAATCGGCTTTTCAGTGAGTCTGTAGAAAAACGTGGCTCTGATTATAAAACTTTGTTATAAAAACACAAATACTGTGTTGTTATGTTTCCCATTGCAAGAAAATGATCATTTTCAATGATAATTAAAAACAAAAGTCTTCATCCAGCCGGGTCACAAAACAAGTCAGTTCTCGGGCCACACTTTGGACACCCCTGGTCTACGCCATGTTCAGGCTGTCTGTCCTCTCACTAGCTCAGCTTCTCAACCTTTGACCCCTGAACTCCAGGTTTTCTAAAGATCACATTTTCCCCAAACTGTAGTTTTATTCCAGTGATCTTTAAAGTCAATGCTAATAAATTATAATCACTAAATAATTACTTTGTAGATCTGAAATTTCAGGGTGCTTCATGTGTTGAGCTGAAACCAATTCCTCCTTAATGAATGAAACTGAAAGATTTTTTTACCTTTTAGACCAAATTAAAATGTTATTAATTAGAAAATGATCAGATCGATACGTGTGATCAATAAAGGTTCCAGTACCTCCGTCCCTGAGTCATTGGTCCATACCTGGAGGTGATGACCTCATCCTGCTGGGTTCTGGGACCTGGCAGGTTTGCTGTAGGACCAGAATGTGTGTTTGGAGCCAAACACAGGGGGCGCTGTTTTACAGTCAACAGAGACAATCTGGATCATTATTTCACCATTTTAGTCATAAAAATATCAGATCAATGTTTAGCTTATAAAAAAATGCTCAAGCCCAAGCTTTTATTTTGATAGTCCACTCTGCAAGTATATAAGTGTATTAGCTACATTTAGCTGACTATTCAACTTTCCAATATCGATTTTGAAATTATAAATGAACAATGTGAAAATATGACTTTGAAAAATGAACTCAGTTCTTTTTTCTCTTCTAAAATAAAGCAGATTATTGCTGTTAATCTGAGGCTGCAGCTCATCAGCTGTTTCTGCAGGAACTTCAGGCTCTGCCTGGCCTGCAGCGCCCTCTGCTGGACACCTGAAAGAAGAACACTAACAGGAGACCAGGATGAGGAAAAAAGCTCTAGTTTAAATCTTAACCACTTGAACATCTAAGAACTGATCAACTTTGAAAGGTTTCTGTCTTTCCTGATCATAGACGTATCTCCAGAGCCAATGAGTTCTGGTTCTGGGATTCCGGCCGAACCAGTCGGTCTGGTGGCCTGCGGAGCTGAAGAAACCCGTTTAGGTCCAGAAAGAGGAGAAACATCTAACCTGCAACCTTTTAAAACAGGAAGTGACCTAATGCCCAGCAGGAAATGATCAATGGCTTAACGTGTCGAAAAAAAGAGTTCAAGAACCGGGACTTAGAGAACCTTGGAGAACCCCACAACCGGCCTCTGATTGACGATTAAAGTCCAACATGAGTGTTGGGTTGAAGTGTGTCTGTGTAGACTGACTGCAGCAGTCTTGGCTTCGCTCTTCATCATAACAAAACATTTTGAGCAAAAACATAACATAAAGAAAACGTATAAAAAGAAAAGAATTAAATCTAAACAATGAGGAATATTTGGTTCTAACTTTCTCTGAGGGCCAACAGATTAAACCCGGTGGATGTTTGTTCAGAGGATCTGGTTCAAGCTGTGGGAGCTGCAGGGTGTCCACAGGGTGGCGCTGTGGGGAACCTGTTCTACCTTTAGAGCTGTGAGAATCCAAGGTGATGATGAGGAGAAGCTCCGGCTGCTCTTCCTGCCCTGATGAGGAAAACTCGATGTGATCGTTTCCTCCGTCAGCTGCTGTGGAATGCTGCTTATTGTCTCAGCCGCTTCCTGTTTCCTGTCTGCTGGGCCAGGAGGAAACTCCACCACCATCAGCTCCTCACCACTGAGGACAGGACGCCGCGTCCTGCAGGACTTCCTCCGCCGCAGGCAGCTGAGAAACACTCGACTGCAAACCGCATTAAACTACATCCAAACCAGGTTAAACTACATCCAAACCATGTTAAACTACATTCAAACCAGGTTAAACTACATCCACACCAGGTTAAACTACATCCAAACCAGGTTAAACTACATTCAAACCAGGTTAAACTACAGCCAAACCAATTTAAACTACATTCAAACCAGGTTAAACTACATCCAAACCAGGTTAAACTACACCCAAACCATGTTAAACTACATCCACACCAGGTTAAACTACATCCAAACCAGGTTAAACTACATCCAAACCAATTTAAACTACATCCAAACCAGGTTAAACTA
>CAEGAD010007639.1:0-27422 GCA_903067055.1 Poeciliopsis paucimaculata | reverse complement strand
AGAAGCAGAGGAAGTTGATTCAATGAGCTCTGAGGATGAAATTCAGGGAGGGCAAGAAGATGCAGAGTCGGATGAAGTCCACATCTCAGTCCAGTAGCACAGGAATTGCTATGATACTCACACTAATGTTTATGTTAGTGATGATGGACGGTTTTGCCAATGTGAAATTCATTCATTAGGATACTTTCTTTGGGACAAACTGGTTGCCATCTCGGTTCAACTTCAAATGTATAGCGTTCTGATGTCCACTGTAGTGGACACATAATATTTCAAAAATAAAAATATTTTTTCCAAAAAAAATGTTTTCAGTATTCTAATTACCTTACAAAGATTGTGGAATTTAAAAAAGATGGTGATGGACAATATTTTTTTTCCTGGTAGTCAGGAGGTTAAGGGTTCTTTATTCATTTCGCTTTACTCTTTTTCTGGTACAAAAAGAGTAAAGAACCAAAAAATATTATCTAAGATTTGCAGTCCTCCAAGCTAAGTCATTGAAAAACAGTACATTGCACTGATCTAAGTATTTCTTTATGGCTATTTTTGTTTTCAATTAATTCTTTTAAATATTAATTGAATATCTAAAATAAATTATTATATTAGGCCAGTATGATGTAGTGTCTACTTTCCTCCGGAAGGAGGCGGTGTTTGACAAGAATCTCATCTGTTTTTTGAAGGTTTTTATTGAAACAAAAAGCTAAAATGAGTGTTGAAGCAGGTTTAAGATATTAAAATATAAGTATTGGTGTGACAGTAGTGTATTGCTGAGTATAAAAAGACTGGGTCTCTCAGGCTGAACTGCAGCATCTATTCACAGGGGCGATCCCACTACTGAGCAGCATGGGGGATTTGACCTGCTCTGTTCCCAACCTGGGCGAGTTCACCCCTCCTTAGAGGACCTGGTGGTCCAAGGCTCCCCCAGGAACACCATATCTATACTGAGCTTAGTGTGGACCCCCACTCAACATAGTCCACTGCAGCTCAGAGCTCCTGAACTCAAGCAATCCTCCAGCCTCAGCCTCCAGGTAGCTTGGATTACAGGTGAGAGCCACCTCACCCGGCAACAAGCAGCTGCTCTGACCAGTTGATGAAAATGACATTTCGACTTTAAAACATTAAGAATGTCCCATTTTTATTTATTTGTGGCGGACTGAAATGTTACTCATTAATGCTTTCCCTCTTGGTTGTACATTTTATAGGACCTGGCAGTAAAGGGAATACAACCCAATTTCTTCTGCTGAATCTTTGAAAAGAATAAAATAAGTAAATTAAACAGATATGGGGATCCAGCTGTTATGGTAATTGGTGGATTTTCTTTCACACATTTTTGCATGATGTGGCAGAAATGCACAAGGGCAAGAACAAAACAGGGGACAGAAACATGTAAAATAATCTCAAAGAAATAAGAGACAATAATCAAAGGTTAGTTTTGCCAGTGCAATCACCGTTCTGCTTATTCTGACATCTACATGCAGAAAAATAAATTTGGTTCTTAACGGCAGGATTTTTGTGTTTGTTTCTTTTGATTAGTAAAATTATTATTTCACAAAATATCTGCCAAGGAGTTTTCACACCAAGTCACATTTGACTGGTTGTTTCAGCAGAAAAGCAAATAACAGCCCTGCACTATTATAAACTTTAATATCATGTCAGCAGCTGATGTGAATAATCTTGTCCTCAGGAAGAGATCAAAATCTAAAAGTTAGTCTCTTTCCTCACTTGATTCATAAAGAGGCTAATAGTGAGCCTACAAAGCTGCCTGTTAAAAAAAATCAAACAAGAAATGACAATATGAAATAAATAGAAACATTGTTGAGTCTTTAATATCTGGAGCACATGTGCAGAAACTTGCTTATCATCTTACAAAACATTTCATAAAAATCAGTCAAAACAATACAATAAAAGAACATAATTAACGGTTACATTTACTAATGATGTTCCAGAAACATAAGAAGAAGAACATCATCTTCCACAGCTTGTTAGTTGACTATCAGACTCTCCGGGCTTAATTAGCTGGAAAAGAAAAAATATTTTTAGTGCATGCAGCAAATTTACATAAAATTAACTCCATAATAATTTTAGACATTGCAACGTTACTTAAACTCATCAAGACAGGCATAACTGTTTTAGGTGGATAAAAACATTCTAATTTATGCGAGAAAATATTTTGAGACATGCCTCTGTGGTTCACCGGCTCTGTCTTTTGTCCACTTCAGGGCGTGTCTCGGAGGCACAGCTGTAGTTGGATGGTAGAAAGTACATCCCGCTCGTTTGCACTGAGTCGCAAAACGACAGGGCTGCAGTGGAACAGAGACAAGTTAGAGCTGCTCAGTTCGAAAGCAAAAAAGTTGACAATGTGGTTAATGGTCTCTATGCTGCGCTGCTACCTTTGGATGATAAAATGGACAATCCACCTTCTTGCATTCTGGGAAGAAGCGACACACAGTCGCACTCGAACTTTGCTGCACAACTGTAAAAACAAGTTACAAACAATAAGTAAGAGTCAGTTATTAGGACAAAAAAAGGCACATGTTTTTATACTTGTGCACCTACAGCTGTGGCTGTAGGTGCACAGCCTGCTCTACTGTCACACAGTTGCTCATGATGCCATTACTGGATCAGCTGGCTTGGTTTCCTAGAATAACTTTTTATCAAGTAGCAATAAATTGTAAACTGAATTTGAATGTTTCGTTTTAATTACAACATTCAAATCTTAACTTAAAGATCAGATCTTATTGGAATCTCACTGGCTATTACACGTTCAAACAAAAAATGTCTTGACGCTAAGTTATAGGCGTTATTTGTTTAACCATAAGGGTAATGAAAACGTACCTGGTCTCAGTGGAGGAGCAACAGTGCCTCTGCGGCTGACGTGAGTGAAGGGACAGTCTGGCTTTGTGCAGCGCGCGTCATATTTACAGTTTGGATGTACAAACAGGCATTTATCTCCAAACTTACAATTTGGAAAAGTCCTGAAAAAAATACAACATTCAATCAGCCCTCAATGTACCTTCAATGCCTTTTTAATTTAACCTTTTTCTATTAAAGCCACTCACTTGCACTGTGCCGTCGGGTGATGGTACATACACTCATCTCCACTTTTGCAGACGGGCCAGAACTTGCAGCGCTCCATAACTTTCTGCTTCTTCATCGGAACATCATCTTCCTCTGCCATGTCCACGTCCATCCTCCCATCTGTAAATAAATGAAGTAAAGAAAGTGTTACATGTGTCAATCAGGTTTTACCCACAAAAGCAATAAATAAAATAACCCCAGACACCCCGCACCTTCTGATGATGTGACTACTCCCTGCAACCTGTCCAGGACGCTGACTTTAGACTCTCTGTAGATGTGGCCGCCTGCCTCTGTAACCTTTGAGAGCGGACTCACATCATCCAGCTCCATGTCCCCGTCCGTAAGGTTACCCAGCGGGCTCGGTACTCCGTCTAATGTCACAATAAACTTTGGACTAGAGGTGTCAACTCCCTCTCTGTAAGTGTGACCACAGAAAGCAAGCGGAGTCATCAGAAGCAGCAAAAATATGCACATTAACCAAACAAAGATTTAATGCCTTGTGAAAATATTCACAATTCTTGAACTTTTTTCATGCTTTCATCTCATAATGAGTTTGTGTTCTGTTCATACCTGGCTTGGACGGTGCGGGGCAAAGCTGGGGGCTGGACTTGTTGCTGACTTCGGGCAGACGCTTCCTCTGAGACCGGCCGACTCATTATGAAGGAGCGCGTATCGGAGGTTTTCGGCTCACAGCCAGCAGGGGCTTCGGCACCTGGTTCAAAAACGAACATGGAAATAAATTTACCACTTTATTTAAACAAAATAAAACTTTTTTAGAAAATTTGCACTTTGAAGCATGTTTTATTTCTTAGACGTTTGCTATAATCATGATTTTACAATAACTAATTATTTTTAAGTTAGTATATTTTCTTCCACACCAAGTGTTTTAATAAAATATTTTTTATCAGCATCACTAAAAAACACATTACATATGTTTGGTCTGAAAGCTGTAGACAAAAGAGTTGAATGTTAGTCTTCTCTAACAGCTTAAACAAATCAAGCAGAGGCTAACATCACCTACCATATTCCCTCTGCCGTCTTGCATCGCTGCCGTCCAACTGAAGACGTGAAGCTAATGACCTTGCTAGAGTTAGAAGAACGAAACATAAATAAATTACTTAAGTCAGTGACACAGATGAGCAGCTGTTAGGTTTCTGCATACTTGTTGTTCTGGAGGCGGGCTGGTCGGCAGCGGCGTATGCCTCCGCCCTCGGCGCCAGGCTGTGCAGGTTTTGCATCAGTTGGAGGGCTGCGGTCATCTCTTCGCTGCTGGCCAAGCGCGTACGAGGCGCCACAGGAACAGTCTGTCTCTGCGGAACTGCAGGAGGAGGTTCAGATAGGAGAGCAAAGATTAGACTTGAAATTGTTGCTTTGAAGTAAGAACGATTTAGACTGCACCAACCCCCAACTTTCTAAACAATGTTGCAAATAATTAGTTACGAGTTTGTGTAGCTAATGATAATGAAATGCTGGTACAGTGCGTTTCCTTTTTCAATGGGTGGCTGACGGGAACATACTCGGGGGATAGGATGTAGTTTTAGTGATGGAGTCCTGAGCCTCAGAGATGGCCTTCAGTATCAGATTCCTGTTGGCTTGCTTGGCTGGTGGGAGAGTCGGTCTGAAACAGTTAAAACACCCACCAGAAAAAGAAAAAAAAAAAAGTTACAACCAGTAAAGAATGCAGAAGACAGAAGCTTCACACACACATGCTGGGACAACATAGCACAATGCTTAGTTGTATTTTCTCCTTCCCAAAATAAAGAAATACAAATTTTAAATGACATTAAGAGATAGCAAAACTGACTTTCGTTCTGGTTTGGAGGGGAGGGAGACTCTACTGGAGAGGCTTCGGCTGCCGAAACTCGCATCGTCATCGTCTTCTTCTGCATCATCGCTGTCTTCATCATCGGCTCGGTTCACTCGAACAACAGAACTTGCGACGGGAGCTTTTCTTTTTCGGGACATCTCTTCTTGCTGTACAAACGAGGAACGTCGGCATTATTAAGGACACAGCTAGATGCTGGTCAGACACATCGACCCAGCAGCTGAACACCACAGGCTAAACAAAAGAAAGAAATGAAGGTTTCATCCTTGATTTTTTTTACAGTTATTTTACGATAAATATAAAAATGAAGAACTTAAATGTGAGAATTTGGTCATTTATTGTTGTCAGACCCAACTTTTCCTAGTTGGGTCTAAGGAAAGAACAATTAGGCACAAATGATACAACAGCATGAAGTTGCCCCAGTATTTTTCTGGGGTTTTATTGAGACAGTTTAAAATGATGTGCATCGTAATTGTAATGTATCGCAATCGAAGAAAAAAAAACACAAATTTGGAAATGTATGGCCAGTTCAATCCTTCATATTTGGTCCAGCAATGATTAATTGGAACGGTGTTAAAACAACAGTGTCATCGAACAAAACTCAGTTCTTGAAAACATCTCAAATCATTATTGGAGACAAAAAAACAAAAACATCTCCACTATAGCACAAACAGGCTGATTCAAAATAATAAAATATATCTGCACACAGAGCAGTTTGTTTCTGAAATATTTGAAGAAAAACATGTCAAGTCCAAACAATGTTGAAGGCCAACTACAGCGACTACAGAAGATTAATAATATCTGAAAGTCATATCCTTTAGAAGAGGTTAAAGAATTCAGAAAGACCTTGATGTGAACACAAACATCTTTCTTTAGAGCCAAACTTCTTAGCAAATAACCCTTCAAGAACCACTTTAATGTTAGATTAATGGTAAACAACGGTATATAAAATGTTTTTACAAAAAGCAAGGACCAAGTATGAAGGAAATTTATAAAGTTGTCTATTGTGCAAGACAACGTGAGCTCATCCTTTGGCTTTTGTCATCCTTGGGTTATTTATCGGTCTGTGTAAACTTATGTGAGAGAAAATAAATATGGTCAGGTACAAAAAATGGGTCAAACATTATCAAAAAATAAAAAAAAAGAAACTTAACAACTAAAAACTGTTCAAATATTGAAATAATCTGAAGAAATAAAACGTAAACAAGAAATCCTAACACATTTGAAGCAAAACATAAAGAATTTAAACTTCTTTTGAAAAGCATCGTAATAAAAAACACCTCTCTGTACCTTGCTCAGCCCAGTTCTGGATGCTTTGCTGCTTCTGCCGTCCTGCTGCCTCATGCTTGTTGATCCCTCGGGGGGCCGACACATCTCCAAAGAGCTCATAGAAGTAAACTTGCTCTGACCAGGTCTGTAGATCTCCTGAGTCGGTCGACCAGCACTGCGGGTGCGACCGTTTCCCATTTCTACAGGTTCCTCTGCAATTAGATCATCGTCCATCTCAGGCTTGATGTCGATAACGGCTTCTGAGGGGAGCGGCTCGGTGTGAGGCTTAATAGTTGAGGTATATCGTGAGAAACCTTTCCCCAGCAACCCTTTCCTGATAACAAACAAGCATCAGTATTATATTACTTAGAAAAAACTATTTGTAGACAAACTACAAATCAAAGCATTCCAGGTACCTGCTGTCATAAGCAGAACTAGACACAGGAACTTCCATCCTATCGCTCCGCGAGCTGGACACTGCTAACAGCTTCAAGTCTTCTGCTCTGCCATTTTCATCAATAGATGGCTTCCCATACACTGTAACAGAGTCAGACTGCAGATGCCTTAGAGATGGTGGCTCTAAAAAAAACAAACAAAAAAACCCCCAAAAAACAGCAAAGAATCAGACAAGCGATAAAACATCAGATCATGGTTAGCAAAATACAGGAAAAAAACCCAACTACTTCAGCAGAAGTTTCTCACCTCCGGCGACCGATCGTAGTTTCTCCAGGACACCATGGAGCCTAGAGAAGGTAATTTAATGTTATGACAGAAAGAAACACAGAGTGAACTCTGAAAGCTTAGAACTCCATTTTGATCATACCACGTGGTAAACTTAATTGTGTTGTTTCCCAGGAACAGGGAGAGATCTTCAGTCATCTGCTGGGAGGTTTTCTTGTTTGCCACCATCACCATAATATAGTCAGGAAGCTCTTCATCTGCAGGAGAAAAATAAAAATAAAAGAAATGTTTAACATTTCGACAGCTTGTGTGCCGTGCATTTTGCTTGTTTTGTGAGCTTACCAATGTAAGCGCCGAGCTCCTGAAGCTTGCTTTTTATAGCAGCCTGAAAGAAAACAAACCCACAGATCAAATAGCGTTAGCAACGTAAAGTATGAATAGCATATTAGCTACCCAGATTCCATTTTCAAATGGTAAAACCACAGGAAAATAGTCAAGAGATTTACAAAAAAGCAAAGCAAAAAAGAAACAAAACATTTTTTTTACACTGAATTGCAAACAGAGGGTCACAGAACCAACATTGCGCAAAAAAAAAAAAAAAGATTCCCAGGCACGTTGAAGCTAACAAGCTAAAGAGCTAGCAGCGGCTCGGTTTTATTCCTATAAACATGGCGGATTGTTCAAACGAGGTATCCACAGATACTCACTCTTATTTTCTTGCTTATTTCAGTTCCAATCTCCATGCCTGCTTGTTTATTCAAGCAAACAATATTTCAACAAGGGGGAACTGTTTTAATGACACCTCCAACACGAAACAGCCAGGGACAGCTGTGACGTAGAATCACGTGACCACGAGAGGAACCGAGAAGACACGAGTTTAATCGATCCTCAGTTTTGCTCAATATTTATGCTCTGAACTTAACCCTCCTGTTATGTTCGTTTCTGGGGTAGGCTACAGCAATAATGTTCGTGGGTCAATTTGACCCAGGGAGTTTTTAATCATGCAATAGAATTAGAAAATTCCTCCAAAACATCTTTGTATCTGATTATTAACTCCAATACTAACCATTTCAATAAATATTTGTTCAATGATGGGTTTTTTTTATTTCTCAGAAATTAAAGAACAATGGGGACAACTTACTCATTTGGACATGAAAAATGGAATTTAAATTTTTTATGTCCACTGGAAAAAAAAAAACCTAGAGACAAAAAAACTATAATTTCCTTGAAATTGATCTTTGGTAAATATTTTTAGATTACATTTTTTTTTTTCAATGGGCGATCTTTATAATTGAACTTGAGACACACATACCGTTCAGGGTCAAATTGACCCACTGATTAAAATCAAGATAAACGAGTCATACAGAGAGTATCTATGTTTTCCTCCACTTCTGCTGAGTGTCCACTCAGAGTGGGTGGAGTTTCTGCACAGGAACAGAAAGGATTTCCATCAAAAGTTGTATGAACACCTGCTTTCTTGTAGTATCCAAGTGAAGTAAAGAGAAAAGTGAGAAATGGGCTTGTGTGTCCGCATGTGCACGTATGTGTGTGGTGTGTTGTGTTTGTGTGTGTGGCGAAATATGGTTCATAGCTGCGAGGAAACATATAGAATTGGACATTTTTAAGTATTTTTTTGCACTTAAACTTGACTGAAATTGACCCGAACAGTATCAATGTAAAAAGTAGATGCAGGGGGTGGTGCAAATGTGTAAAATGAATCCATTTTCAATTTCTATGTAGAGTGCACCTATTAAGACAAATAGAAAAAGTTTCATGCAAAAAAAAAAAAATATTTCCAACTATTTAAAAAAAAAAATTAAACTTTAAAACGCGTCAATTTGACCCAGAACAAAACAAGAGGGTTAAGGTATTATTATTATTATTATTATTATTATTATTATTATTATTATTATTATTATTATTATTGGGGCCTGCCCATAGCAAGTCAGTCACTGCCTCCATGCATTGCATGGCAGGCACCTATTGTTCTTCACCTAATAGAATGCCTCTTTATTATTATCATAACTTTTTCTTCCGTGACCGTTAATGCGGCTCGTACCGCTGCGTGTCCACCCACAAAAGTGGTATCAAAACGTGCGGCTCGGCCGGCATTGGAGCTATTACTTTTAAGGGGATTTGGAGTTACCATGGCGACGTAAAAAGCGAAAAACAAGCAAAAAATTTCGGCAGTTACAAACTGACGAAACTAGAGTGTAACTGACGTTTCCTTAAGAGTGTGGGAAGGAGTGCAATTTTGACCCCAAATTAATTTTGAAATCGCCGTCACGCCCACAAATATCGCCCTATCGGTATCAAACTCGGTTTCGACATCGATAGGAGTGCCTGCTCTGGTAAAATGTTTTCAAAATTTTGCTAGGGCTTTTCTGTCAAGGTGCTTCAGAGCGAAGTCATGGGACAGGATTTCCACACACTCAGGCAGATTGTCTTCAATGTATTTCTGAAAAATTTCAGACCTCCACACACACACCATCTCTCCCTCATCACTGCTATTACTGTGAGTGAGGTACGGTACTAACAGAGACGACAAATAGCCCTCTCATACACTTCAAACGGTTTTCGAATACGTATCACGATTCCCGAATGGGAAGGAGTTGTTTGGACGGCTTTTTTCATAAAAACTGACTGGGTGTCTCACAAAGATAGAATTCTTTCTCCACCTTTCTGTCTCACACACATGGCAGTTAGCGGAGGATCCATTACCATAGCAACAGAACACAGCAGGCCAGAGCAGCTGATTAGGACTACAAAAATGCATCACTGTAGTTCTAACTACAGCAGAATTCTGAGGAATGAACTGGCCTTTAGAACTACGTGTGTTTTAGGCTTTTTATAACTGATTTTAACCAACCATTGTTACACACAGGATTAGTGTGACAATTTTAAATTAAGCTTAATGAAAATTTCAAAATAAAAGACTTGACAATTTTTACATCAGGTAATTGCTCTTTTTGGCATTATATAACTGATCTAACCCAATAGCTCTTACACTTGGGATTAGTTTGGCAATTTAAAATTAAGTTTACTGAAAATTTCAAAATAAAAGCCTTAACTTTTTTATGTCATGTCATTACTCTTTTGGTCATTGTATAACTGACTTATCTGAACCAGTGTTACACGTGGGGTTAGTGTTGCCATTTAATATTAAGTTTACTGAAAATTTCAAAATATAAACCTCCATATTCCTGTGAGGTTAGGTCACATTTTCTTTTTCTCTCAGGTTAGGGTTAGGTTTGTGCAGAAAGAGTGCATTAACATTAACACAAACATTAGCATTTCACTGCCCCCATTAGTGCACTGCCATAGGCGGTGCAATAAGATTAGCCTGCATTATCTTTTTCTCTCAGGTTAAGGTTCTGCCTTGCGCAGGAAGGCAGAGCATTAGCATTAGCCTTTTCCCATAAGTAAGCTTTTGGCTATTTTTCTTACTTATTAGCAATATTTAAGACACTCAATGTAGCAAGTCAATTACAGACAACATTAGCATTTCGGCTAATTTTAGCTTACACACTAATTTTAACATACTGAATGGTTCTAGTCCATGTTAGTCAACATGCTTGTGACTCTCCACAGGCTATTGACTACAATTTAGCTAAGCTTAGCATTGATGCAAATTTTTAGCATCAGAACGCTGGGTCCAAACCGACGGGCACACTTTGGCAGGGCCTGGTTAAATTTCTTCAGGAATTTTCTAGTTATTATTATTATTATTATTATTATTATTATTATTATTTTAGAAATGTCGTTCATTATAATAAATAGGTTTTATTGTCAAAGCAGCAAGAAAGTAAGAGAACATGTATAAGGACGTAAGGGTCAAAATATGACTTTAGATGAAGGATAAATTTACAGTTTACAATTTATTTTATTAAGCAAGAACCACGAAAACTGTGCCAGCAAGAATGTTCAAGTTACAGCAGTTTGTTGTGAGTTGCATGGTTATAAAAAGTGAATAGAAAATACAGTAAATAAACAAATGAAAACCAAAGATTAATTCAAATACAATAAAACTTAATCAAATAAAAAAAAAAAAAAACAAGTCAGCAGAAAACTGATTTGTCATGGCAAGAGTAAAAAGCAAACACTGAAACAAAAAAAGAGAAGAAGATCATTCGAGAAACCACTAGATGGCGCAAGAGACTGCTCAGGACAACATTTTATTTCTGAATGCGGAAAATTGCTATTTACAGTAGTTAGATCGTCTACAACAACGACACAGAAGCTCTTTGTCAATAAACTAAGACAACTTGAACAATGTGCTCAGCTCTGATAAGAATAAGAATCACACCTTCCTGTGGTAAAACAAGATATTACCAGGTGCTGATGCTTTGTTTAAACTAATTACTGTAGGTCGTTTATTATAATCTCATTTATTTATTTTGTGTCAGCATACTTTTCTGCTCTACGGCATGTTTTACTTTCTAATTTTCATTGCTGTGTGTGTTTTACGCAGCAATTATTTCCTGTTTTGCAACCCCTCAATGCCAACTAACAATGACGGGAAGGATCTTGCCTACAGTCTAGACGAATGTCTAACACGTTCTCTGCGGTAGTTGTCTGCTTAGTCTCTTTTTGCAGTGTTTACATCAGCACTGAACGAATATTGTCTGCGTGCATAGCTCAATATATGGACTTTGTGTGTGTGGTCCATTGTTACCCAATTTTCAGATATTACAACTGCAGAATCAAAATGTGGTTGTATTAAGTAATAATTCACACATCATGTGGCCCAATGCTCACCTCAGTGGTCAAGCACCACCTTCCCCCCTGTAGTTCTGCACTGATGTTCAAGGTTAAGGAGGAGGCGTAAAGTAGGCAGCCTTTCAGAGACACAGAGCCTTGAATGGCCTCGTATGAAACCCTCAGAGAATGCCTGAAACAAATCCAGCCCGGGCCACAAAGGTGATCTATCTCATTGCTGTTCTTTTTCACAACTTAACAGGATCACAAGAGAAGCCAGACCTCCGCACTGACCTGTGGAACAATAGCTCCAAAACAACATCCATCAGCGCTGCTGAAACATCCCCTGTGCTGTGTTACACGAGGTTAGGTCTGATGTGTTTCCTTCAGTGTTTTAATGAGCTGGTTTCTCTAATGTACACAAACACAATCATGCTCCTTAAGCGTTTCCACATCATCTCTTTATGAACATAAACATAATGTGTTTTACTTTGATTTTATGCAACAGAGGAACACTCAATAGTACATGATAGCGGAGTTAATGGAAAGTAATATATTTTTCCAAATAAAGAGCTGAAAAAAATGTGCTTTAAATTCATTTACCAAATTTTTCTGCAATTCCAGGGAATGTCTATGTCTGCTTTGCATATCTAGGAGTTGACACTTTTGTCTGTTATTAAAAAACATGCTCAAGCTCAGGCAGATTGGATGAAGAGTATCTCTGAACATTAGTGCAAGGATTCTCAGTTGGATTTAGGTCTAGGATTTTATTTTCAAACGATTTCAGTGGAGCACTAAATGTATGTCTAGGGTTGCTGTTTTACCTCTAACAAGTTTTTTTCCAGACTTACCCAATATTTATTTCCATCCACTTTCCAATCTGCTCCTTTCAGGTTTCTTGCCAATGCCCCTCTTGAGTGCAATGCAAGCCAAGGCAGGTTTTTTTTATAGCACAGACATATTTAGTTATGCACCACATACACAAAATCAAAGGAGATGAAGAAAAACATCCCCGCAGCACAATACTGCCACCACCGTGGAGTAGTATTAGCCTTCTATTTTGCACTGTTTTGCATTTAGGCTACATGATCACATTATTTCACGTTTCCACAAAGCATCACATAACATTTGAATGAAACACTAAAATTTGTGGCTGTAACGAGGCAAAATGTTCATGAGGTACAAATATTTTTGTGAGGTGAAGTTCACCCGATGCGCTGTGTCCAGATGCAGCAGCAATCCATTGTAGTTGAAGAATAGTGTGACTAATCGCTTAATTTCCAGTGGCATTATGTTGAATCTCAGCTCTTGAAATCTTATGTTTTTAACAGCAAAATGCTTTGTTTGTCAGGATGTTATGTGCAACACAAAGAAAAAAACTTGTCACAAGTAAGTTTTGCTCCTGGACCACTAAAACAACATAAGATAAAGGAGTTATGTGAAAAACACTTCTGAGAACATCTACCTTAATTCCAAACGTAGCTGCTTTGAAGCTTCTCAAAGCTTGTTACCACAAGTTGACTAATCTGCGGCTGGCATCACCCTACCCTCTCACACAAACATCACTGAGCGGTAACTGTATTTCCTTTACCGCTGAAACACTTTAAACCAGGAGAGTTGGCTCGTGAATCGACTGATCAACTTCTGCAAACTCTCCAACCGCATGCACCTTGATGACGATAGTTCTGACACCACAAAAAACTTCATCCTGTCCCAGAGCCAGATGTTACGCTCTGCTCTAATTTTCCCCAGAAAACCAGAGAAAGTCTTGATGTTTTTTGTTGTTTTTTTGTTTTTTTTCGCAGTGAAAAGATTGTGCATCAACACTGGACAGGGTAAGAGAAGAAGTAGAAGGTTGTGGAGGAAATCCTTAAAACAAAAGAAACAAACAAAACAACAACAGCAAAAGGATAAATAACGATTCACTACAACTACTCTGTCCTGGTCTAGAAACCCTGTATTGTCTTCCCTTTAGAAGCTGACACTCACGGGAATGGGCATGCTGCAGTGAAGTGCACAACCTGTGAGAATTTTCAGTGATGTTATCAGTTTGATGCAAACTAAAATAGACAGGGGTACATGCACAGAGAAGTTTGCGGGTGCAAAATATTTGCAAACCTGAGTTTGCTTGTGAATCTGAAACCAGATATAGTGCTAGAATAGCTTTACCAAGGAAGCCTTGTCACTCGGCTTTGACGCAGTTCACCCATATTTAAACCAGGTATTATGCATGCATTTTGTAGAATACCAGCCCATGTTTTTACACATGGGAGTAAATAACTCATCATTCTCATAAATACTGTTTTTCAAGGTGCGCATAACGCACAAGATGGCATCTTCTGAAAGTTTGTAGTACAGTAATTTTGTCATAATGGAAGAGAATTAAAAAAATGAATAAGTTTCCCTGATTCATTTTGGATGTTCATTATGGCCTTTTTTTGTAATTTTGCAAATAGGTAGTGATCTACTTGAGTGCAATACAATCTCAGTAGACATTGATGAGGTACATTAGTGAACAGTAAAGACTAAGAACACCATGCAACACATCAAGTAGGATGGGGACAGAATTGTGAGGAAATTTAAAGCAAAATTAGATTACAAAACAGAACATGTCTCAAACTTTGAACATCTGAATGTTCAATCCACCATCCAAAACTGGAGAATTGCAAACTTACTGAGACAGGTTGGGCTGCTTATCGAGACAGGCTACCCAAAGAGAGCAATACCAGAAACAGCCAAGACGCCCATGAATAGTAACTAGAGGAGCTGCACAGTCAGTACACACAACCACAATTAGTGATGCACTACACAAATCTGGCCTTAAGGGGACCTGGGAGTAATAACGTGATGGTTGAAAGAAAAGAATTACACCATTCAGGGAACATAGAAAAGGCATGAAGAAGAAGGACTCTGCTCAGACGAGACTAGAATGTAACTTTTACTCTATGTGAAAATGCCGTGTGTGCCAGAAATCTAACATTGAACATTGTACAGAACACAATATCTGGCATGAAACATGGTGGCAGCATCATACAAGGCTTTCCATTAGCAAGAACAGGGTAGCAGGTCTGAGTTGCAGCTAAATACAGGGCAGTGCTGCTATATGCTAGACACTGAATCAAACTTGAGACTGGGTTGGAGGTTCACATTCAAACAGGACACTCAGAACATACATACTAAATAAAAACACATTCATCTGGCCCAGATGACCTAAAACTAGCATCACGAAAAAATCTTCACAAAGGTAATCCATCCAATCTGACCTACACGAAGGTTTTATACAAAAGCCCATCACCATACACTGTAGTTTCTAGATGTACAGTAAAGCCATATTGTTGAAGACCTGCAGTGAAAATCCTCACAAATGCAAATCACACTTTTCAGATTTTAATGAACAAAGAATGAAGGGAAGATGTATAATTTCCTACTTTATGTTTGCCTATCACCGAAAATCTGGAGCTGTATGTAAACACATTGTAGTTTTTGTATGCAATGTGACAAAGTGTTAAAAATGTCAATGGGTCTGATTACTGTTACTTCATGGCACCATGAAGATGCAGTAAAAACCTGCTTCCAGTGAAGTGTGTGACCAAAAGGCAAAAATTACATATGAATGCTCAAAGACATTTTGAGTGAATCATGTTTTTTATTCACAAACACCCTTCCTGAAGCGTTTTCTGATTAGTGTGGCAAGTGAAAATCTTTTACGAGCTGGTTTAATCACCTGGAGGCTCAATTTCAACATGATGAGCCAGATTCACACAGCTGGAAACGGTTGCACATGTGCCCCTTTTGTGCTGCGTGGGAATGCAGGTCAGGGCAAGTTTTTGAATGTGACTGTGGATTTTGGAGAGCAGTACAAACAACACAGTGTTTGCAGATTCTGACCGTATTATGAGTTCTGTTGTTTGAGCGGAGCTGCGAGGAGCTATCCTGTTGTGCTATTAAATTCCTCTTAAGAGAGCAGCATCGAGTTTAAGAACGGGATGTTTTGTCTTTGTATTTGTTACTTTCTATTTTCTCTCACACACCAACCTCCCACACAGACTGGCAGTGTTTGGTTGGGCTCTTCACAGGATCTGGTTTGAAGAGCGGGCTCTGAAGTGGCATCCATGTTAAAAGGATATGCGGATTTTGTGGATTAAATGCAGACAGCAATCAAAACAGGTTCCTAAGAACACGGATCAAGGTGGGGATGTCCTATTTTCAAAATGGTTTTGCCCTCTGGCAAAGAGCATACTGAGAAGACTGAAAGTAAAGCTGCAACCAAGCCCAAGGAAATGGTAAAGCTTTCTCCATCATTAGGTGGTAATATGAAGTTAAACATTACATTTCCAAAATAAATTTGTTTTAGTGGCATCCTGAAACTCCTTGACAGTTCAGAGCAGGAGACAAATTTTAAACAACCTAAAACTCCTGCATCAGTACTGACCAAACATCTGGCATAATGTTTTGTATGTTCAGTTAAAAGCAAAGTGAATCTGTGTAAGATTTTTCAGTATCAGTTTGTTCTCATTGATGAAAAAAGCTCCATTGTTCAAAGAAGCTCCCAAAAGAAACAGAACTTCAAAAAGGGAATATTAAATTGCAGTATTTTAATGTGTTCATGTCAGACAAATATCTGTCTTGACATGAGAGTCGTACAGCAGATGAAAGCAAATCTTTTGACTGTCTTCATTGCGATGGCATACTAGCGAACTAACAGCTTATCTCAGTTCTTTTAAAATTGTAAAGTAGTGGTTTTAGTGTGCCAAATAACTATGATGGATGTCTGTGCTAAAATCTTATGCAGTGATAGGAGTAGTGAAGAACCACCCATCATGGTGTTCGGTCACCATGGTGACCGAACACAATCTGGGAATCACGGCTTGGGCAATCCAATTTTTATTTTCTCCTCCTAGATGGCGACACCACTACCTCAATGTGCTCCAAAACACAATATTGTTTCATTTATGTTATTGATATATTTTAAATAACAAACAAAAAAGTGTTAGGTTTTAATTGAACAATGAAGTGATGATTTTTTCTTATTGTATTAGAACATTTTACATAAAACAGACATGCCATCCCTCTTTATATGTTCAGATAGCATCCGGAAGAGAATAAAATGTTACTTTTTACAACAATAAGCATTTACTATCTCAAATTTCTTTTTGCTTAACATAGAAACAGCAGCACGTTGTTATCAGAGTGAATGGAAAGCTTTTCAGACACCAAAAGCATGAGCTACACTCTGTCTTAGTGTAGTAGTCAGTTAGTCAGTGGCAGTGAGAAACATTACACCCACAACCTGTCAAAATGAATATTTCCTGCTGCAGGAGAAGTCACCATGTGGGCGTAGGAGCATTTCATTTAGTGCTCACTAATATATGATCAGGCAGAATAATAAACTTCTAAGAGGTTGTAAAGTGGCTGAATATGAAAACATTAATAATAGGGGTAATTCTTTAGCAAAAGCAGAAAAGGAGGTTAGTATTTATCGTCAGTGCCTGTTTAAATAAATAAAACAGAAATAAAAGTGTAGATAAACATTGATTGGTGTTGGTCTAAAAATGCATGCAATGTTCCATCGTAAAAACTGTTTCTCCTTTTCCTCCTCATGAGAAAAATCTTGGCTTTCTGCCAATGCTCAGATTAAATTCATTTTTGAAATTATTTCAAAGACCATTTCTCTGTTCCAGTACGAGTCCATTGGGGGGAAAAAAATCATCACAATGTTTTTGAACTCAAGCTGCTCCTTGTGAGGTATTTTTTTTTAGTTATGCCATGCTGTGAAGATTACAAAGAGACTGCTTACCACATCTGATAGTTGCAGTGGAGCATTATAGTTCACATGAATAGTTAACACAACTGTGCAGGTGGCATCATTAGCAGTTTTTACATGGTAACACTGTTTTTTTCTGGGTTAGTATTACTAAGGGGGTAGCGTGAACCTCGATTGATAAAGTTCTCAACTAGTACATTAATATATTTTTATGAAAAATTTGGCTCCAGCAGATGCCCCTGAGGGACATCAATCAATCAATCAATCAATCAATCAATCAATCAATCAATCAATCAATCAATCAATCAATCAATCAATCAATCAAGTTTATTTGGATAGCATATTTCAGCAACAAGGCAGTTCAAAGTGCTTTAGATCATAAAAACACAAAAAATACAGTCATAGAAAACATAGTCAAAAGCAACTCTAATCAGGTGTGTCTAAAGTCTGGATTTTCAGCTGTTTTGCAGTTTTCAGGAAGTTTGTTCCAGATTTGTGGTGCATAGAAGCTGAAAGCTGCTTCTCCTCGTTCCGGTTCCGGAACGAGTTCTGGGGATGCAGAGCAGACCATAATCAGAAGATCTGAGACTCTAGATCGTTCCTCTTTAGGTCCAAAGATAATAGCTTCAGTTTTCTGAAGAAAATACGCGTGTGTATTGTTTTCTTGTTGACACAATAACATTTAAAGACCTAAAACATACAAAAATAAAGTCTATAAAAATGTTGGGCTTCATTTGCCCTTATTTCCTTAAGGTGTAAAACACCAGACTTTCAATTCCTGAACAAAATTATCGTCATTCATTTTGGAGACTTTCTAAAAGTTTATCTTCTTTTGGCTGGAAGCTTCTTGACCGCAGTTATTTCTGTCACACATTTATTATTAAAATTGCATTAAAAAGCATTAAAATTGATATGATTTTCAAAGATAAATCACAGGAGTCTTTTGTTGAAAATCATGTGTTGCTTGGCTTAAAACGAAAAACTACAATTAAAATGATGTATTTTTGATTGTTGCAGCTATTTAATGCTTTATGTATTTTGTGCTTTATGTTTGAGTCAGAGTAATGACATTTAATTTAAACTCGTGTAATCCACTTCAACATTGTGATATGTTGGTTAAAAGCTGAAACATGTAATCACAAAAACAATCTGTCAATTTCTTACGAATGAATAAAACTGTGCATTTAAAATTCAAAGCTAAGCAAGTTGTGCAATGCGGTTAGGTTTGCGATTGATCTGACACGCTAATGTCACTGTGATGCTCAACTTTTATCTTCAACCAAATTTGAACAGATTTATATCTTTATGCATTTTGCGTGCGGTTGCAAGTAAAATGCATCTGAGCTGATCTGAGAGCTGTAGTTGTTGAAAGCCGTCCAGACAACAGATGGTTTCAAATACTTATTATGTGGTCATGGCCTCCAGGTGTAAACTGCGATCTTGTGCTCTCAAGTCATCCATCAGCACCCTCACTGACAACGCTGAACACCTGCACTGCACTGAACCTCCTCCTCCTCCTCCACTCTCTGCTAGTCACAATGAGGAAAGTATGTTTTTTTTTGCGATGTTTGGGATGATTAAAATATCATTTAAATTCTCTGCTAAAAGTTTACAAAAGAAAACCTTGATTTTCGACAGAATGCATGTCTCACTTGAGTGTAATCACACAAGAACGACTCCCGAAATATAAAAGCAAACTTTGGAAGGTGAAGTTTTCAGTCTCTCGTCTTTCAACACTCTCATTGCCCTTGTGGACCCGGCAACCTTGTAGGTGTAATTTTGTGTCTCGTTTGCCGCGAATGAGGGAGTGGATTTAGGTTTCAGGCTTAATTACCTTTGAGTGAAATTCACTGTTGGTGTTGCCGCATGAATAAAGCTGTCAGACAAAGAAGCTGACAGGAGACTCACGCTGAGCTGCTGCTGAGAGGACATGAGCAGTGAGTAATGAAGAGCAGAGTCTGATGGTGTAGAGATCAACTATAATATTTTGATTCAACCTCAGTTCCAATTCGTTTTAGGTGAAATCTCAAATTGACCTTTGTGGTACACATTCTTTAATTGGTCACATCTCACGTTTTAGATTCAAACAATGTACAGTCAGGTAACACAACATGGACACTGTGATGTCCTGTTTTGTGTTGGAATATTACAGAAGTTGATGTGATCCGAGCATGATTTCTAGAGAAGTTTATTTTATTTGTTTTGGTAAGGTCATAAAAACCTGCTAGGGACTCTGTTGGTTCACATTATTTTGTTATCTACCCTTTTGGCTTACAGACAGAAAATGTATGTAATACTGTCTTTCTTCCTTCTTCCAATACTTGTGCTCTAGAATGCCCAGAGGGACGTGTCCCTGGAACGTCTTCAGTCTAAAACGTCAAAGATAAGTTATTTCATTACCTTTTTTTCCCTGCGCAATCCCAGAGTAAATCTGTGCTTAATTACTTGACCAGGTATTTAGAAAATACAGTCCTGTATTTTCTGTGGTGAGTAGGTAAAAAAATGAAATTGGTAGTCTTTAAAGATATTCTAGCCTAATCATTTTGGTGCCAATGTTATGGTAAGTATTTATTCATCCTTTAAAACACCTACATCTATCTGGTGAGTCAATTAAAAGTAACATGTTTGTAAAACGCCATTTAGCAAACATCATACTTTTTTTGTTGTTGTAATTTTTAGAGCAAAATTTGGTAAAGAAGAAGATTAAAGGTATCTAAAACTTGCATACAGAAATCAAAAGCAAGCAGAACAACAAACCATAAGAGGAGTGACAGAAAGTTATTAGGTCATTTCTAGTAGAGTAAAAGTAAAATGATAAGGACCCACGCATTCCCAGGCTGGGAATCAAACCCACAACCTTCTTGCTGAAAGGCAGCAGTGCTAAGCTGTCAGAGTTTGTTGTGGAACAAGCTTGATTTGAAAAACAAAATGTTTGCTTATCAGAGGTAAGGCCAGACACACAAAGTGCTGTTTAGTAATGCTATCCCTGCATCTTGGTGCATTTGACTCCATTTTATAAAATCATCTTTATAATTCACTACACAATGAATTCTCTATTCCACAGCTTTCACATGTTGCCATTTCTCCAAATGTAAATAATTAATGACTGCTCACAGCAGGAAGAAAAAAAAAATTATTAATGCTGTTTATATATCTTCTAAAGTCTTAGCTCTTGACGATAACTCTGAATCAGTACTTTAAAGATTTTTCTGGTGCAAGTCATCTTTATTTTCAGTGAATCAGGCAGGAAATAAGTTGACGGAGAAGGTGGGAAATCATTCAGCAGGCGTCCCAGAGTTGGGAATCGAACCCTGGAGGCTGTGTCAAGGACTAATAGCATGTGTATATGAGGCGGCTGCTCTACCTTTACACCACTCACAACCCCGATAACTCTGAATCTGAGAAGGTCATTATTAGCAAGTCAAAGTTTTTCCAAATCCAGAAAGTGGTGATTGGTGCACAAATCCATGTTAGCTCACTTGCTCCTCTCATCACCTCCTTAATCCTTTTTCGTATAAGAAGACAAGCGAGAGTCTAAATTGTTGCCAGATTGCCCGTTACTAATCCAGTAATCTATTCTAGACATGCTTGTATGTTCTCACATGTTAAATAAGTAACTCTGCCCTCAGTCCTACACGTTCCTTGGATTCCAGTATCTTCACAATGTTTGTTTCTTCCGGTTCTTCTGTACCTCAACCGCCTATATCAGTTTACCAGCACTCAAAAGAAGCTGTTCAAATGATTTTACATTGCTGTGATCTATTTTGAAGTTTACTTAGAGAGAGCGCAGACAGCCGAGGCAATGAAACCGAACAAAGAGCTACTGGTGTGAAAAAGTAAATGCTTAAAAATTAATTTCTCTTCTCCCATCTGATTTCTCTCCACAGATGAGGCTGGTGTATGAATATGCTTCTGTGAAGCCAGTATGTTCTGTGTTGCTGGAGTGAGATGAAAGTTCAGTCAGAACGCCTGAGGCTGTTCTCCTGGGGAGCCCAACAACCACCAAGGGTCACTGCTTTGTCTGCTAATTACGGCGCACACACTCTGCAGCTGTATGAAACAGCTCCACACATTACCCACAATTACCTTTGCATCTATCATGTGATGCTTCGCTGCTTCATCATTTAAGAGCAACATGACAAAAAGTCCACTCTGCAATAGCAATTATATGCTTTCCTCATTGCTACAACTGCTACCTTGCATGCTATCCTGTGGATTAATGAAACCCTGCAATGAACAAGAAGACTTTCTTCAGTATTTTTGGACTGATACATGTATGACATCTGAAAGAAGAGTAAAAAAATAAATCCATCATGACCTTTCTTGTCTTCACTCACCATTAGAGCAACAAACTGTTGATCTCTGATACAGACGAAAGTGAGTCAGAGGACTCATAGGAAGTCATCGCCACAATCTGGACCCAGTCTGGGAACAACAGAGCCAGAGCATTCATTGTGTGTCTCCTTCCTACAAAGGAAACAACTGTCACAAGTTATTCACTGCATTTTAACCTCATCTATCAACACTGCGCTTAGGGCACTAATAAATGAGAGCAGGATGACTAACAATGGTCCCAGAGGCAGATTCACATGTGGGCCGTTTCCTACCTAAAGCCGAGTTCAAAGAGAAAGCAGTGATGGACTGATGACTGGGATTTTCATCAACATCCCCATGAACATTGTCAGGAAACCTATGAATGGATGGATGGAGAATATGGCTTCTCTCTTTGGACCTTGTATAACATATGATGTTACTCGGTCATTATTCAGGAACCTGCATAGACCCTGGACAAATTGACAGTCCATCACATAGCAACATGTAGACACTCAAGAGAGAGATGCACACACTAACACCTGAAGGCAATTTAGAGAAATCACCAAACAGTCATGTTTTTAGACAGGAAGCCAAAGTACCAGGAGATAATTTACACAAGCACAAGGAGAGCAAACTCCACACAGAGAGACTCTAAGCCAGTAATCAAACCCAGGACCGTCTTGCTACAAGGCAGCATAATGTAATAAATTGTATTTTTTTGCAACCTGTGTTTTTACTACTCAGACCTGGAAAAAGAACCTTTTATGTATCAAGGTGGATTTTTCTCCTTCCACTATCGATATGGCTTACGAGGATCACAATATACTTTGGATTTGGCCACAATATATGTCACAATATATTAGACTTGGAATAGCGTCAGGATTTTTATTTTGGATATTGCATGTGGAACAAAGGACAATATATCAAATTTAATTATGTTACCCAACCCTATACAGGTGCTTAGATGTGTAGCTGCCTCCCCATTGTCTTTAACTGGTTAATGTCTGGTTTGTTTCTACCCTAGTTTGGAGTGTCTCCATTGGGGGTTTGTTACTCACTCTAGGCATGTGGAAATGTGGGTGAGCCACAGAGCTGTGGTTGGTGCTCTGATGTTTACAGGAACACTCAGCAATAGACAATCTCAAGGTTGAGACTTTGATGGACTAAACCCAGATATTTAATTTTGTTAGAGTTTCACTGACGTCCCTGTCATAATTAAAACAACTCATATGATCTGATTAGATCAATATTTAGAAGCGTGGACAACATGGACCGAATGGTTTCGTTCACTTCCTCCGCTCCCATTGCCAAACTACAACCCTATGACGGCAGACTGCAAACTTTTGTAGGAAGGCAGTGTCCAGGATACACAGGATGTGTTATTGGAAATTAATTTGGTGGATGGGGCAAGAACCGGTTAAAGCCACTCCCAATGAGAAATTACTTATGGTGCAAGTAACGCTGTGTCCTGTTTGTCTTTGGAGTTCAAGTCTGGAGATGATATCACATCCTAGTGGAGTTCACTGTAACTTCAAGTTGGAAAGCCAATGTCATTTACTAACTGTTTGGATGTGTAAAAACATTCAAGCATCGTTAAATCAGCCAAGAGGGCCACGGTGTCTCAAAGATTGACAGCTCATATCTTTAAAACTATGCTCAAATCGAAACTGGTTGCATTTCTTTTGAAAGATTAACAAGAGGGTTATATTGTTAAAAGGATTTAAGTCTTATCTGCAGCTTACTACTAACAATTTTGCAATGGGGAGGGCAGGTTTTCAGGAAAAAACAGGTTCAGATTTAATTAAATGAAATGACATCAGACTTGTGTAGCACTTTATTAGGACACTCCAAGACGCTTTACAATAAACTCAGTCATTCCCATTCATGCACACATTCATCAGCTGATTGAGCTGAATTGACAGGGAACATTGGACCCATATATTTCCAGATGGAAACTGACTCCAAACCACTCAGGCTTCACCTGAGAGATAGAAGGTCAAATATTTCAGCAGGCAAAGAGAGGAGTCATCACACAATGTAGAGCAACATATAAAACACAGAGAATACGGTGCTCTGGTCACATGAGATCAAAATGTAACTTTGTGTCCTGGATACAAAGTTATATTTGTATCCTACATTTGCAGGAAGTCTTAAGCATGGCTAGTGAAGTTGGTTAAAGTAACTGGGGCAATAATTAGACCTAAATCAGGAAAATCCCGAGAGAAAACTTATCAAGAGGAAGCAAAAAATGCAGTTTTTGGCAGTGTCTTGCCTCCAAGCAGGACAGTAGCTAGGAGGAAACAATTGCAATCCCCAATCCCTGTCACGAGTGGGGTTCAGCGGGTTACCCGCGCCTGGATATCATTTGACTCTACAGCCAAATGATATCCAGGTGTTGCAAATTGTGTTGGTCAGTCACATAAAATATCTATAGAATACACTAAAGTTTGTGTTTTTAATGTGAGAAAGTGCAGAAAGGTTAAAAGTGAATGAGTACCGTTGTAAGTAACTGTGCTGGATACTGGGGTTTCTGGAGCATGTCAGCAACTTTCAGCTGGGAGTTTTGTTGTAATTCTGACAAGGATTTGTCAGGAGCTTGGTCATCTGAGTGCACTTAAGAAAATCTAGATTTAAATCAGATAATAAGTGTGAATGACTCCTATCCCTTCATGTTTTGTTTTCCCCCAACTCTCTAATCAAAGCTTCAGCTGAAAGGTAAATGCTTGAGTCAGTCGGTCTGACACCACAAAGACAAATATTTCTTTCAAGAGTTACTAGAGGCTGAAAGGTCAGATTGAATCTTTGGCGATTTAGGTGGTCAAGAAAATTTACTTCAAGCATTCTGTAATTTTTGAGACTTAATTTCTCTTCAAGTCTTGATTGTAAATGGCAACTCTTTTTTTTTAAACTGATGAAAGATTCTGAATATTGTAATTCACCAAGGAGGAGTTCAACACTCCTCCTTGGTGAATTACCATTTCCCTTTAACGCTCTGCTTGTTGTTAGTGGACTGTTGATTTTTGAATCCAAGATCCAGATCGCTCAACTTTTCTTCCATTCTGAAATTGCGATAACGCTTTCAAAAATAATATCAAACACAATATATAATGTAACTGAGGTAAATAACATGAATTATAACAGTAAGCTTTCCTTTTTTTCTGGTCCCAGAATGTGTCACACAGTGGAAGAATCAGCTTTCTGCTCAGAGTGTAAATCCAACCTGACAGGACTGCTGAGACTGCTCTGCGTCCACGTCAATGCTCAGAGAACCGCCCGCCTCGACGTCCACACGGCAACAAAGCTCACACAACGGGGCCTCGACCAATCAGGACTCTCTAAAAGGTGACAGGCCCGGGCCAGGTCTTCTTTTGCTCCCTGTCGCTATGGCTGCTGTGGCTTTTTTGTTTTCCTGAGAGAAACTCTGACAGAGCAGAAGAGAGCGAGAGAGATGTGCTGGCATACGTACTCAACGTAAATGCCTTTTATGCTCATGTATGGTGAAGACCGAGACAGAGTCGTCATTGTGTCTTTTCCTTGCAACTGTGAAAGATACGTTAGAGGGTGAAGTGTGGATAAGTGTGTGATTTTCAGTGGGTGGCACATTTGTTTTGAGTTTGCACCCTTTTTTTTTTTTTTTGAATTTGTGGTCACATCGGAAATATGAGTATATTTGCAGACAACATTTGTCTAGACATTTGTACTGCAAGCAAATTATAATAAGCAGTGTTTTAAAATTATGTCCAATAAAGCACAACCTATGTTTGTCCATCTTGCAAAGAGGAAGCTACCTAAGTGATTTAAATGCATAATACATTCATGCATCCTTTTATAAACTCTGATCACTTTGCACTTTAAAATATACACGCCATCTGATTTGAGGCATCACATCTGTATGTGTTCTCAATAAAATTTTCACCAAATTCCCTCGAATTATCCTCACTTAGTTGAGTTAGAGAACTTCTGCGAGCAGGGAAATGCCTTTGGAGTCGACAGCCAGCAACAATAGTTTTATTGTGTGTGAGTGTATCCTGAGTTGACCTCTATTCTTCTTCGGTGCGTGTATTATTGCTGGAGCCTTCTGGAGTCCATCTGGGTGTTTGGATTTGGTCGCTTTGGTTCGTGCCAAGAACAATACTTCTTCCTCCTGCGGCCTGGCCGTTCCGCTGGCACCGACTCGCCTCCAGCTTCACTCTCACATAGTGTCCTGGCACCACACCAGGCCAATTAAGATCCACTGAGTGAGAAAGCCACATCAGTTATAACCTTTGAATATTATCAGATTTTTTTTTTTTTTTTTTTTTTACTGGGTTATGTTTTCAAGTAGTATAAGTGGTTTTAAATTGATGCTTCCTCCCCCCCAAAACTTGTTTTTTTGTCATCTAGTTTTGGCAAAAAAGACAGAAAGGATGATTTTACACAGACAAGACTTTATTAAAGTGAGATAAGGCAATGCCTTATTAAGTTAACATATGGTTAACCAATGTTTTCCTTTTGCTTCTTTTTCTTTTCCATCATCATGCTTTAGCGTTTAAAATTTATATCAGGTTGACTTCGTGTAACAGGACAAATAGAATGCCATGAAATATATTTGCCCCTTGGGAAAGATATGCAAACACAAAGTAATGAATAATTGCAAAAAGGGATAAAAAAGGACACAGGGTTTTCGGAATATTTTCCATAAATGAGTCTGCAAAGTGTTGCCAGCACTTTTATTCAGTCCTCTTCCTACTCTTAAATACAACCCATGGCAAGTATTTATCTTTTGAAAACCCTGCAGCCATTCTTTCTTCCTCCTTCTTCAGAATTATGCTCCACTTTGTGTTGAAACAAGAGTGGTCTATGACACAAGAGTGTATATAAGGAAAATAACATTCAAATTTGTGGTTCTTATGTGCTCCAAAAACAATCTGTGAGTAATCTCATGTTCAGACATATTCAGAGAATCTTGAGGGTTAGCAAGAACGCCTCCTAAATTATCTCTACAGCTTCTAACATTATGTTTCACTTGTTAGACATAAAGACTTCCTTTGAAAAGGGTGGCTTGTCACGCTCAGACTGACTGCAGATAAGCATCCTCCAGTGTCCATGTACAGACAATGTGGGTAATGTGTGAGACGTGGTGTACCAGCTAATGTTAGCTACACTTATAAAGAACAATCGTGATTATGTGTCTTTATAATGTACAATATGACCTGTAAAGGAAAGAACTGAAAAAGGGTTGAGAAATATTCACACCTCTTGTACTTTTCCACATTTTGTCACATCACAATCACAGCCTTCAGTGTATTTCATTGGGATTTTATGTGACAAAACAACACAAAGTTGTTTATAAATTCAAGGTGAAAGGAAAATGACATGTTTTTATTTTTGTTGTGTTTTTTTTTAATTCAGCAGTTGGAATCAGTATTTTGTAGGAGCATCTTTTGTTGCAAATCTTTTGTCTTATACCTCTAGCAGAACTGTACATCAAGATACTCAAACCACTGACCAATGGAAATAGCTCAAGCTCAGTTAGACTGAATGGATAGTGTGTGATCATAATGTTTTAGGCATTGCCACAAATTATAAAGGCCAAGACTTTCAACAAACCATTCCAGCACAACATGAATATGCTTTCATATAAATCCTTTTATCCTCCTAACTTCATCCCTGACCCATGTGCTGTGTTTCTCAGTGTGGATGATGCCGTTTTGTTCATTAATTAATGTTCTCCGATAAACCTCTTACTCTTCTACAGAGAAGAATAAATTACTCAGGTGGACTCTTCTGAAAGCATCTTGTTGCACTGGATTATATATA